>KK114221.1:99356-132460 GCA_000611955.2 Stegodyphus mimosarum | reverse complement strand
CACTATGGCTTATAAATTTAAACTGCTAGCTGGTCAGGCGAACGTTGAGCAGCGTGACCGTGATCTGAGGCAAAGCTCTCACACACCGAGAGGTTTCCACCTCTGGCTTAAATAGTGCTTGGCTGAACTTCAAAAATTAGCATAAGCTAAAAACGCGCGCTTCTTCTGACAGGAAGTTGAAGCAGAGAGGAGATAGAAAAGATTTAAATTAAAATAAACTTGGTTAGCTTAACTAAAACCTTACAAATAAATGTTTTATCTTTAATTTTATGCACTTCGAACTTTTTGATTCTTTAAATATGGTATGTAAATATTGTTTTATAATATATAATATTATAACAATATATAGCGATATATAGCAATAAATAATAATATAAAAATGCAGCATATAATTAATGTACACAATGCTGCACATATTAAGGTATACATTCCTGCGTACAGTAGTTATTTTTTTTAATTAATGAATAGAATGGTGTATATTAATACTGCATATAATCGTATAATTGTATTTTAAATATCTGTATTTAGTAAACTTGTACTAGTATTTTAAACTTATGAACTATTATATTTGCGCTATATTTAGATATTGTTTTGGTAACACATAAAATATATAAAATGCTGCATGTAATGGTATTTTACCCCCTTGTATCTGAGTCACATACTATAGAATTCGTTCTCTTGCATATGGTATTTGCACCTTTGTATCCGTGTTATATAATGTGTTATATATTATGGTATTTAGATATTGTTTTGGTAACACATATAAATACAATTTAAGGAACAGCTTGAGTATAGGACCCCATTGGTGGTTTTTTGGCTTGGCGACATTGCCATTGAAAAGCGGTTAAAATTGAAAACACAAGTTAGAAATCACGTTTTAACCAGAAAAAATTTTTAGAATATATGTTTAAACAACAAATTTGAAGGCGCATAAGTAAGCGGAAGCACATTTTAAATAGTAATATTGAAAACACAAGTTTAGCCTTAGAAAAGCAGTAAAATTAAAAATAGAAGTTAGAATGCACATTTTAACAAGAAAAATTTTTAACACAAATTTAGAATCTATATTTAAATAGTAAAATTGAAAATAAATAAATAAGTGGAAGCATATTTTTAGCAGTCATACGGAAAATACAAATTTTAAGTTGTAAAATTGAAAACAGGAATTCAGAATACATGTTTAAATTAAAAACATGAAAATAGGAGTTACGAATGCATGCTTAAATTAACAAGAAAAAAACGTTTGAAAATACTCAAGTACATGATGATATTTTAATTTGATGATATTTTAAGCAGTAATATTGAAAATGCAAGTTTTAAGTTGTAAAACTGAAAACAGAAGTTCAGAATACATGTTTACATTTAAAAAAAAAAGTAAAGAAATGCTGGAAATTTAGTAAAGTTTACAAAATTACGGTAAATTTACAAAGAAATCCTATACTCTGCCCAGTTTATGTCCCTTACAATTTCTTGAAATGTGTTAAATACATCAATATTTTACTGCTTGCAAGATTTAGTGAAAATACAGACAGGTTTGCCGAAATGGTGTATTCTAGAATTCACTGGGTTACCAGAAAAAAACCGTCCGAAAAGTGCGCCAAGCTGAAAATCGCCAATGGGGTCCTATACTCAAGCAGTACCTATTCATTTTTTCATTTTTTTAAAATTCTTTTACGGTATTTTTAGCGACCTCTGTTTCTTTCTGTCTTCCTAAAACGATTACAAAAGTGTATTAGCAAAAACTTCTTAAGCTCTCCGATAGATGGCGCAAGAATGCTTACTGATACTAAATTTAGCAGCAGGCAAGGAAGGGATTGATCAGCGACATGGCGCAGGGAGAACCAGGAGCGATCTCTAAGATCTGTAGAGTAATTCAGGCGAATGTTATAGTCTAGTGCACAATGTGGAGCTTCCCGCTAGAATTTTAGAATGTTCTTCCGTTATGTCAGAAAGACGTCGAGTAAATCCATGAAGGTAAGCAAACTGTTATTCCTCCTATTCTGATAAGAAGATTAACAGTGCATTGTTTCTTCAATGCTTTGCATTTTTCATTAGCTCCAGCTTTTCTAAATCTGTTAAGAACGTGCATTTTTAGTTAGTCCAGATACAAAAGTGGGAACTCGATGTGAAATTTAAATGCATCTTGATTAGTTATTTCTACAGTTTATCTTATTAGTATTGTCAAAGGCGAAGGTACCTGACGTTTACCTTTGACAGGTATATAAACTATTCGAAAATTCTGCAGAAAATGGAGCTGACAGCAACTCGAAAAGGGTTAAAGTTTTTGTATGGAATTATAGTTATTAAATTATTAGTCCTTACTTTATAATCCACTTAAGCTCTTGCATGGATATCTATCTGAATACAATAAACATCTGAGAAATAGAAAAATCAGACTAGTAACAATCTTTTATTAATAAATACAAAGTGAAAAAAAGTTATTTACGCTTTCCATGTATTAAATTCATTATTTTCAATTTTCATTGACTTTCCATTGATGTTAATGATTCACTGAAAACTTTTAAAAATCGTATCCTAACTCTCCTATCCCCCCTCTTTTTTCAGGGGGAGGGACCTAATATTAAGCGGCCTCTAAATAATTATTCTTTGTCAAATTGCCGTACGTATGGAGTTGAAAACATCTTGCATTAATCGTAACAAATATTGCAGCAAATTTGTATTAAATTTATGTGTCAGACACATAACAAATCACACGAATAAGATATGTTATTAATCATATAAACTAGAGATATAATAAATTGAAAAAAAAAGGAAAAATGGTGTGAATTATTACGAGATCAAATTCTTTCAAATCTCTCGGTCAGCCCTAAATTTAAAATTCGAAAGAAATTCTATTGTTCTTACGGAACTTGGAACTTCGAATATCAACACTCCCCGGAGCTGGCAATTTGCCAAGTCGCGTGCATGGTAAATGAAACATTTTTCTGCTCTGAGGAATGGAAACATTTCTCAGGCGAATTGGGTGGTTATGTGACACAGTTGACGTAACATCAAAATCTCGAATTTGCAAATTTTGTGTTCTGAAAAAGAAGTAGCGCTAAAAATAAGTTAATGATCTGAACTCGTTGTTTAATAACAACAGTTACAGAGTTGAGGCGTATAAATGGATGTAGCTAACATAACGTTGTGTAACGTAACATTCAAAATGTTTCGAAAGTCTCCTCTAAAACATTCTTTACTGTCAAAGTAATCTAGAGCAGAAATCTCAAACTTTTAGCCCCAGAAGCAATTTTACTGGCCTCTCCAATACATTTCCAGCAAATAAATTAGCATTATTATAACATTAATTGAGCCGTTTTCTCTGAGAGTCAATTTTATATTACATCGAGATATTTAAGTTGTAGAGACATTAGGTTATTACGAAGCAGGAGACATGAAAAATGAGCAACGCCTTCGCCGGGAATCGAACCACGGACCTCTCCGTTACGCGTCGAGCATGCAGACGACTACACCACGAAGGCATGCGAAGAATGCGGGAGAAATACCTTATAAAGTGTTTGTAACTGAATGATTTGAAAAATATGAGTATATGTTAATACGCTCATTTTATGTTTTTTAAATATTAAAATGATTTAAATTTATAATGTGATCGTTTTTAAAGGATTCGTTAAATGAAATTTATACTTTTGATCACCTCAGATGGACTTACATCACTTTCAAAGTCAACAAAATGAGGAAAATTACACATTTATGAAGCAATAAATATGAGATTTCAGTTGAATCAGACTCATTTTTTAATAAAATCTTTATTAAATATGTCAAAAAATAAAAAGGTTTTTTTTACTTCAATTTATTTTATTTGTTAAGGTAATGCCATTTAAATTACTTTAATTGCAACTATATTTTAATATGTGACATTTTGAATTTTTATTGAAAAAAAGCTCATCGCACATTGCATTTCTTGTTAACATTAACTTTGTCAAAAAATATTGACTTACACCACTTTCAAATAAAACGGCTCTTAGAACAACAAGAATTTGAATAAAGGTTTAAGATTTTAATGGTTTGGTGTCCAATTTTAAATTATTTTCAATACCATTCATTATAGACGAATAGGAATAATGTTCCGGGAAATGGAGCTAATTAATTTGTAGAGTTATTAGGTTTTTTGAAGTAGGAATACATGAAAAATGAGCAATGGCCTCTCGAAAACGTGCCGAGCGTGGTACTGTCACACCACTAAGACGAATTATCGTCCACCCATTTTTAATTCGGGCGTCACTGTGAAGTCATTAGTTTTTTTAAAAAAGAAGGAGTACATGAAAAATGAGCAGTCATCTCACCATGACTAGAACTCGGACTCTCGAATATGCGCCGAGTGTGCTACCGTTACACCGCGAAGGCATGCTAGAAGGGAGGAAATACCTTATAAACTATCAGGACAGTAGAAAAGACAAGTACATTTGCAACGTTGTTAGTAATGTGTTTCAAATCTTACCGAATGAAGTACGAATTATGCTTAATTGAAACTTACATTGAAAAGTATAAAACATATCTGATGATCCGGTTTACATTTACTGGATCCATTAAATGACTGGGCGACTTTGATTTCCATATTTTACTACAGGCGTTATTCGTGTAAGGGTTAGTCGTATATAATTTTTAGGCAAAACTCTGCTAAAGTAATGGTTTTTTAAAAAAACTTTCGTGCAGTTTCTCAGCAGAGCCCGTTTCGATTCTCACCAGTTTCAGATTGAAGAAAAAGAGTTCGTTCTGTTTTTCATATCCCCGATTTCCTATCACTGCATTATTCTACTGTCTAGAAAAGTTTTATAGAAAAATCATTGTTCTGTTTTTCAAATCATTATTATCCCTTACTCACAGAAAATCATCACTATTGTTGCCTGCGTACGGGTTCGTAATGAATTGAGTGCACAAATCATTAAAAAATTAATAAAATTTACTTTTTTCACTGAAACAAAATGCTGAAATATTTCCTCAGAGATATTCGTACAATATCACAATATTTCGCAGTAGTTATATTTTGAACTACTAAAGCGTTAAACAGAACTCAAATTCAAAGTACAGAGAAAGCTAAATAACAGCACTACAAGCAACTGCAGTTCGCTTAACAGCTACAACTGAGCTGAGATGTTTTAAGCCGGCTTTTATACGCTTTTTTAATCAAGCACGAGATCATTCTGGTATTTTCTCGATTTTTCTGGGTAGAAAAAGTAATTACGAGATATCTATTTATTAAGTGTTAAATGCATGTGCTGTTGTATTTTTATTTTTCCGAATTAGCTTTCTCTTAAATTTCGTGAGCGCTGTATTGCGCGGGAAAATAAAACAATTTTAATCATAAATCTACTAAAAATAGAAAAATAAATACAAATTTCGTAACACTATATTATTTATTCTTCCTTCAAGAAAAGCTTTAAACATTATTTGTTTCTTCTGGTTTTCACATCACTGTATTAATATTCACTCGTGAAAAGTTATAAAAAAATCGTTAGTTCTGTTTTATACATCACTGTATTTTCTGCACACGAGAAAATTACTGTATTATTTTTGATTTGAGAAAATCCTGATAGAAAAATCGTTCGTTCTGTTTTTCGTAGCACTGTAGTACTCTTAACTCACTATATTATTTACTCTTCACACAAGAAAAGCTATGAAGATATTTGCTAGTTCTGATTTTCATGTCACTGTATTAATATTCACTCCTAAAACGTTTTAAAAAATCGCTAGTTTTGCTTTTTACTTTATTGGCTTATTCTGCAGACGATAAAATTACTGTATTATTCTTCAAGTGAAAAAAGCCTGAAAAAAAATCGTTCGTTCTATTTTTAAAATCACTGTATTATTCTTTTCTCATGGAAAATCACTATATTATTTATTCTTCGCTCAGAAAAGCTTTAAGGATATTTGCTAGTTGTGGTTTTCATATCACTATATTAATATGCACTTGTGAAAAGTTTTAAAAAAATCGCAAGTTTTGTTTATTATTGTGCGCACGAGAAAAATTACTGTACTATTACTGTACTGTATTTATTCTTTATTTGAGAAAGGTTATATCTACTTTCTTTTCCAGTATACTCCTGTTAAAATCAGTTGAAAACTAAAACCAGAATTGGAAAAAAAATTTGGAAACCAAAGAAATTGTTAGATTTTTCTATCTGAGAAAAGTATTCAGGGCATTGTACAAAAATTTTAAATTTGTATGTTCTAGGAATATATATTCTCTTGAATACGTAGTAAGAGCAAAAACAGTTTCATATACTATACAGTGTCTCACAAAAGGGATGGGACACTTGTGCTTTACAAAAGGAAACTGTGGTAAAATAAATTAAAAAAGCATGTAAAAATTTTTTGTGGGTGTGTTTCATACTTAAATTTAGTAACAATTATTACATAACATGCATTTTCTCAAAATATTAAAATATTAATTTAATAAAAATACAATTGTTTAGAACGGAGCAAAAAATGGCTCACATAAGTGATGGGACACTTACTTTTCCACCAAATAGTTATCCAAAAATTTTACTTTTTAAAAGGTTTTAATATTTTATTGGATTTCCTTTTACTTTTAAAACATGATTTAATCTTCTTGGGATGGATTCGAATAATTTTTTTGTGATTTCTGGAGTGATTTTACCCCATTCTTCTTGAAGCACCGATTTTAATTGTTGTTTTGAAGAAATGGTGTGTTTGCGAATTCTTGATTCCAATTCTTGCCAAATATTCTCTATGGGATTTAAGTCTGGAGATTGTGGTGGTGTTTTATTATTTCAGGACAGTTATACAGCAGCCAGAGTCTTAACGTTCAAAGCAGTGTGCTTGGGATCATTGTCCTGGTAGAATTTAAAATCGTTATGAAGGTTCAATTTTCGTGCTGAAGATTTCAAATTTTGATTTAATATGCCAATATACTTGATCCATTATACTGTCAATAAAAACAAGATTACCAACTCCAGCGGACGACATACATCCCCATACCATAACTCCTCCTCCGCCATGTTTTACTGCTGGCACCAAGTTCTGTTTGCGAAACTTTTCCCTGGGTTTTCTCCACACCAAGATTCTACCGTCAGAACCAAATATATTAAATTTACTCTCATCAGCAAGGATAACTTCATTCCAGTAATCAAAATTCTTATTTATGTTGGATTTTGCGAAAGCCAGTCTGAGTTTTCTATTCCTCTCACTTACGAAGAATTTTTTCCTGGCTGCTCTACCGTGATATCCAGTAGATCGAATTACTCTTCTAATAGTCTCAGGATTAAAAATTACTCCATATAATGCTTGTAAATCAGCAGCAACTTTAGGATCACTCATTCTTGGATTTTTTTTAATATTTCGAACGATAATTCGCTTTATTGCATTGGATAGTTTTGATGGTCGGCCAGGTCTTCTTTTATACTGAATCATATGATTCTTTTTATATCGTTTAATGATACTGAAAACTGTTGAATGACTCAAGTTAACTGTTTCAGTAGTTTCTCTATTAGATTTTCCACGTTCAATACGCAAATTAATAACTAATTTTCGAATTCCAGGCAAAGTTTCTTTTCGTTTAGCATTCATGGCTACACAGAGCTAAAAAACACAAAAATTCCAAAACAAACTGGAGTGAAATAATGCAGACGATTTTATAAATTATTGCCAATTGCTTTTGAGTTAAAATAAAAACCCCAAAAAATATTTTTAGACGATTTTTGTTGCATAGTCTAATGGTGTCCCATCACTTACGTGAGCCATTTTTTGCTCCGTTCTAAACAATTGTATTTTTATTAAATTAATATTTTAATATTTTGAGAAAATGTATGTTATGTAATAATTGTTACTAAATTTAAGTATGAAACACACCCACAAAAAATTTTTACATGTTTTTTTAATTTATTTTATTACGGTTTCCTTTTGTAAAGAACAAGTGTCCCATCACTTTTGTGAGACACTGTAGTTATGTACTAAATAATCATTATTTATGAAATACAACATCATTGTTCAAATAACTTGAATCACTTTTTTTTTATTCTAAAAATTCTGCTAATGTTTTTAAAACGTTATAAATAACTAGTTGCGGCTGTTGGTAAATCTTCGATTTCACAGAATTCTAATATGCATCTCTTACTAACGTAAATTTCAGCCATCCCTGCTTTAGGCGATAAAAATCTTCAAACACAATGACTTTGCTGACATTTGCAATCAGAGAATTGTTCTTTGCCGCCGCAGACATCTCTTTCATGCTGTCATCTCAGCTTCTTCTTGATTCATATTCTTCGAATCGATCTCTTACCACCCAGCTCATAAAAGTTTCTTGTCAGCTCTCGGGTTTACGACGAAAGAATCCCAAATCATCGATAACTGAGCCCAGGCTGTCGATTTCCGTCTTCATGAAACTTCTAGAACTCCATAAATTATTACCGAGCTCCTTCATTTTGCTTTGAATGCAGGACGAAGTTTCAGATGAAAAATGGCTGAAGGTTGCTTAACACGAAAAGGAAACTCAGAAAATAAAACCGATTATATTTATAAAATAATGGAACTCCAACTGATAGTGTCTAGATATCTATTCAAAATGGAATAAAAAAAACTATAAAAGACGGGGGGTTGGCACAAAGAGGCTAGTTTTAATTGATGTTTAAAGTATAACGAATTTTTAATGAATAATAAATAAAGGAAATTTTACTAAAAAGGGTAATCGAATGATATATAAAGCTTATATAAATAAATCATTATGAAGGTGATATAAGGAATTCTTGTGATTTTTACTAAAGGAGTTAGTGAAATAATTTAAATTCTTTAAAACAGCAAATTTTTATCACCCTGAAATTAGCAAAAAAAGCTGATTTTGAATAGAAATACGTTCGCATCCGTTGAGTTGTCTTAATACTATGCACTTTACTTTCCTTTTTAGTCCAAAGGGATTTAGTCCCGAAGGACTATTACTTTCGTTTTGCGATTTTGCGTCGAATCACTCTGAATGCACGTTTCACTTTTCAAATTGTTGCCACTAAATGTTATCGCTCTGCATTAAATTTTAAAAAATGAAAAATCTGCATAAATGTATGCATGTTTCTCGCATTGTGATAAAACCTAGAGCCATCGAATTTTGAATGACGTAATCCTACTGCGAATATGGGCATCTGGAAGCCCTAATTTTGAATTTGAAATTTGCTTTATTATCGATTTTATGTTTTGTAACATTTCAACGTATTAACAAACTTAAGGATTTCAAAGCCAGCAATGGCAACATCGTACAAAAAAAGAAAAAAAAAATTTATCTGCAGCCCGTAAGACGGTGTACCGGAAATTCTAAAGATGCTCATTTTAAAATGATTTTGCGATATTGATTTTGAACTGAATTTTATGGTTTGAGTACGTAGTACATGATATTTAATAAAAAAAAGGTAGCACACGAAATGTTAAAAAAAAACGCGCCTTTGGACGTAATTTAAAATCTGAAATCTTTCAGATTTTATTTATTTTTCTTTTTTTTTAAATCAGACATTTTTTATATCAATTAATAATATATAAGGCTCCTTGTGATACATTTTCTTTGTTATTCGCTTTTTAAATCTTAAAATTATCCTAGGGAAAGCTTAAAGTTGTTTACCTTATTGTTAGCTGTTGTAGTTAAGTCATGAAAACGACTTCCAATTGTAAAACGAAAATTGCCAGCTATCGAAGGATAACACAGTTCTAAATATTCTGTTTATAAAGACTTCTAGCCGCCTAGCTTGTCATCAATGAATGCAACAAAAAAAGTGCATCCCTGAATAATAAATAGGCTCTTGGCTTTTTGGAAGGTTGGATATGCCGGGTGATCAAAATGTTACGCTTACTGGCGTTTCAAAAATTGCAGAAATCCCAAATGAATATTAATGGCAAATTGTTTCAATGGATGATACTCAATACAACTTTTCGCTTGATGCAAAATGGAGAGGTTAGGTGGTTAGTTTATAAGGTATTTCTCCCGCCTTCTTGTCATGCCTTCGTGGTGTAGTGGTCAACACCCTCGACGGGTAACCGAGAGGTCTGTGGTTCGAGTCCCGGCGAGAGCATTGCTCATTTTGCATCTCTCTTGCTTCGAATTAACCTAATGTCTCTACACTGGCTCCCGAACTGAAAGGTGGTGGATGATGATTCTCCATCACCAGGATTTGACGATTGGGTCCCCTGATCCCCAATCGCCCTTTAAAAGGGGGGCTATATGAAGTATTTCTCTCGCCTTCTTGGCATGCCTTCGTGGTATAGTGGTCAGCACGCTCGGTGCGTGTTCGAGTTCCGGCGAGGGCATTGCTCATTTTTCAAGTCCCCTGATTTCAAAAAATACCTAATGTCTCTGCAAGGTTTACGAACATTTTGGTAGGTTTTTTTAAAAGCTTCTACTACTTTTTCGTGAAAATGCGTTGCGAAGTAATGCTCAGTCATAAAAATTTGGGAAAACTTCCCTTTCTCTTACAACAAATAAATAGATTTTTAAAGCTAACAGCATAAACTGAATCCGAAATCTCAAGTTATAAGGTATTTCTCCCGCCTTCTTCGCACGCCTTCGTGGTGTAGTGGTCTGCATGCTCGACGCGTAACCGAGAGGTCCGTGGTTCGATTCCCGGCGAAGGTGTTGCTTATTTTTCATGTCTCCTGCTTCGAAATAACCTAATGTCTCTACAAAGTGATATATTACTTGTAATAGTATAAAGGTGTCATCCATCAAAAAATTTGAAATTAACCCCTTCATCGTTTAACCCGAGAGAGACTCGTGGATCTAAAAGTGTCGTAGGACGTTAGCAACGAGACACCGTCGTCGGAGTTAAAAGTGGCCTAGATTTCTACAGGCTCGTCAGACAGATTCTTCACTTCTTAGTTTCCAACCCCCAGAATGCAAGGAGATTTACGGCCTAATCGCTTCCTCCACAGCGGTTTTTATCAGGCTTTATTTACAAAGCAAAATCCGCTTAAAAAGACGGGAAATAGGAAAGCGCTTCCTCTCCTTTTTAGCTGGCATTGCAATAGAAACTACTGCTCATTCAAAAGAGGGTTTTTAAGGGAGTGTCTTTGTTAATTTCTAGATAAGAAACTAGGGAACACAAAAGAATTTTTCTTCTGTGTAGGGTGACACTACTCAACATCCTTAATTGTGATAAGCAAATTGTCCGAGTTGATTTGGAGCCAACTTCTAAATAGGTCTGGCTGGTGAAAAGAGGAAAAAAGTATTTCTATCGTAAACGGAGGCCTGTTTCAGAGGCAAAAAGTTGACCTTTGGAGGGAAAAAAAGGTAGCAAATATGTGAGTTTTGTGGAACAGTGAAGTGATTCATATCTATTTTGGAATTTCTAAATTTTTGAAAGTGTGTCGTTACAAATTAGTCGAAAGCATGAACACATCGATCAAGCAATTTCCCCCCTCGACATTTTCACTTGCTTTTTTGGGAGGGAGAGGAGGCTGTTAAATTACTGTTTGTACTCAGTTACTTTTAAGAAAAGCGAGAATTAATATGAATTACGAGCTTTGCAATTCTTCCCAGACAAAACCAGAAAGTGAATAAAGAAAGATGATATTATGAAAGTAACAGTTTGCAAAGTGGATACAGACTTGGAGTTAACGCAGCGTTTTTCTAAAAGATATTCGATTCATTTACTTCTGGTGCCAAGAGCTCACGAACATAGAATTACGATCTGTGGCCGAGTAGTTAAGCTTTCTTAATACTGGCAGTTCGAATCCAAACGAACGGACTGACTCCATGGTTACACCTTTTTCTAAGAGATACTCGATTTATTTACTTCTAGTGCCTAGAGCTCATGATCATAGAAATTTATTACGATCAATGGCCAAGTAGTTAAGCTTTCTGAATATTGGTAGTTCGAATCCAAACGAACGGGTTGATTGCATGGTTAGATTTTCCCTTGAGTAGTATGAACACGATCCATTTTCCCTCTAAAAGTTCTCCGACAAGGCATTCCTTTCCTTAGGCAGACATCCACAGTATTCTTTGCCTAACTAACCGTCAACTGAAAATTTGAATAAATCACTGTATAGTAGAATAATTACATGCGTTTCCATTAATAAATTCCTGCATTTGTCTTTACTTTTTTTGTCTCTTTTGAATTTAAGAAAGCCTTTCGGAGGAGTGTTGCCAGAAATTTCTCAACTAAAGTAGCAGCAGAATTGAAAAGCCACAAAAAGTAACACATGAAGTCAAAGATTGTAACGTCATAATTACGTATATTCGCTTGACCTCTGACATCATCACAAATTCAGCCTTCACTAGTTACGTTAAGTTACAGACTGTAACTGGATTCTTAGTCATTTTAATTACGTATCTTAGTTTAGACGAAAATTTTAAAACTATATTGCTAATTTTGCACTGCTGAAACGTTCGTTTTTTCTTTTCAGTAATTCTGAGTTCATTTAAGTTTTTTATTTTAAAATTAATTTGTTCATATCCATTGTTATGTGCTTCCTCACGTTCGGATTGCTAAAGCGTTTGTACTAATTTTTGCCCACCAGCGGCCGAGCGGTAAAGACGCTGAACACTGGTAGTTCGGTCCGAGGTTCGAATCTCGCGAATGGGCTGGCTGCATGGGCGTTTTCGTGGTTTTCCCCATGTGTAACGTGTATACGAGCCAGTTTCCTTTAGAAAGTCCTCCACGAAGGCATCCCTCCCTTTAGGCAGATAGCCCTCGTGTGCTTTGCCATAATTGAATAACCTAACCTAACCTGTACTAATTTCTTTTCCTAATTCATTATTTTTTAATTTATTTTAATTGGTAAGGCTTTTCAGTGAAAATTCCTTCCTGCTTGGTTGACTTATTTAATTTTATCAGATTCTGATTACTCATAAAATCCCGGTTCTTTCATCGTTAAATTTCTTTCTGTTATATTCAGAAAACAGATTTTGCTTTGATTTTTAAGTCATCTCGATTGTTTAGTTCGGAGCAATATTATAATCAGGAAAATGATTATAATTTCTTTCTCTGTTTGAGTACCCAATATATGGTACTCAAGCTACAAACTGCTTTGCAATCACCTTAGATCTGGAGGGAAAACTAGCCTGAAAGGAACATTCGTAAAATAACAAAATGATCATCATTATTATTAAGGTGCATAACCCTGTTTTAGGTATCTTCATTTGAAGTACAGAATTTCGAACACAATCCTTTGTTGAAAATACACTTTTTAGAGTTGCATTTCTTATGGGCAAACCTCTGCTCTATGATTTTAGGCCAGATCCGAACTTCTATTTTAACCCTGAATAACTTTTTTTTAAAATTTATTATACACATTAAAAGATACATTATTTTAATATACGAGGCGTATTCGGAAACTAAGTACCGTTTTGAAAAAAGAAAAAAAAAAAAATAGTAAAACAATTTTTTCGAATCCAGTTTTATTTTTACATGAAAACACATGTCTTAAACTATTTTTCAACATAGTTTCCGCCAGTGATCAAACACTTGTCATAGCGGGTGACCAGTTTTTGTATACCATCGTCAAAGAAACTTACTGCCAGTTTCGATAACCACGACTCCACAGCATTTTTCGTGTCATCGTCAGATCCAAAGCGCTTGCCACCAAGCTCACGCTTCATCTGCAGGAACAAGTTATAGTCGGACGGCGCCGAGTCCGGGCTGTATGGCGGGTGATCGAACTGATCCCAATGAAACTGTCGAATTAACGATTGAGTGACACCAGCAGTATGGGGCCGAGCATTGTCATGGAGCAACACAATTCCTTTACTGAGCATTCCTCTTCGTTTGTTTTGAATGGCACGCTTTAGTTTTGTTAAAGTCTCACAATATCGGGCCGCATTAATGGTTTCACCTCTGGGAAGAAATTCAGTAAGCAAAACGCCTTTCCTATCCCAGAAGACAGTGCCAATGATTTTTTGTGATTACATTGTCACTTTGAACTTTTGTTTTTTCGGAGAATGTCTCCACTCCATCGATCGTTGTTTCGATTCTGGTGTGAAATGACACACCCAAGTTTCATCACCTATCACAATTTGGTTTAAAAAGTTTTCTCCTCGTCACTGTACCGCGTGAGAAATGTCAGGGCACTACCAAGTCGCTTTGTTTTGTGAACATCGGTGAGCATTTTTGGAACCCATCGGGAATACAGTTTGCGATAATTCAAGCGGTCGGACTCAATTTCGAACAAAACAGTATGTTAAATTTGTGGAAATGCCTCTGAAAGAGTCGTTATTGTGAAGCGTCTGTTCTCACGAATTGCTTCATCAACTTTCCTTACCAAATCATCGGTGACAACAGAAGGCCGACCACTCCGAGCCTCGGCGTGGACATTTGTTCGACCTGCATTAAACATTCTTACCCACTTTCTCACCATTCCATCACTTACCGCGTATTCACCGTAAACTTCTGTCACTTGACGATAAATTTCGGCCGGTTTAACATTCCTCGCGTTCAAAAATTTAATCACGCCACGAATCTCACAGTCAGCGGGAGAACTAATTGTCTTAAACATTTTGAATGTGCACAGCAAACTGAAAACACAACATAGAGCAACCAAAATGGCGGCAATTGAAAGTCAGTGAACAAGAAAGACTGGTGCGCATGCGCGGGAGGCCTACCACAGCGCTGCGATGGCGCTAGAATGAAACGGTAATTAGTTTCCGAATACGCTACGTAAAAGCGTTTTACGATCTATTAAAAATTTTTAAAGTCGCCAAAAGTAGCACAAAAATATGATACAGTAGCAAAAATTTCACAAAATCGCGTGCACGTAAATTTTAGCTGCAAAGGTTTCTCAAAAGGAGCGATTCGCACGATCTGGCAATCTGATTCGAGCTGTCCGATGCGTCTCTGATTCAGGCTGTAAATCCTTATTAGAATTGTCTTTCTCAACTCTACATAGATTTCACACCAATTCCTTACATCTGCCGCCAAGAAGGACGAAAAGTACGCGCAAATACGTGGACAAAACATACTTCAAGTTAAAAAAAGTAAGTTTATTCCTTTCCTATTTTTAAGTCACGGGTACATGAATTTAAAATCAGAGGTAGAGTTTTATTCTGACTACGCAGTTATCAGTTGTAGCAAAAGTTGATTACTAGAGCAGATTTATATTGTGAGTTTTCTTCTCAGAATCGGAGGAAACGGAAAGAATGGCAGGCGGTAAATATATACTGCTAAAATATTTCAATGCAGTTCTTCCCTCCCTCCTCGCTTCTTCTCAAGATGATTATGCCTTGCAGTATAATTTGCGAGCTGCCGTGCTCGTTAATTTTCATTCTTGCCGTTTGCATCTAAATTGCATACGCAGTTTTGCCACGCAGATGGGTTAAACGCATCTAGTTGGCGGAATTCTAAACGGCTAAGCTGTTATTTAAAATAGCTCAGAGAGGACAAAATGCTTTCGGGGCATTCTAACTTCGTAAGACAAATTAATGTATAATGAGTTTAGAGGGCAGATGGCATGACTTCGTCGTTTGTTGACAACGAAAGCATTTGGGTTAGCTAGGAAAGAATGATGAATATAGAACTTTATTAAATGGGAGAGTTTTGAAATGATACGTGTTAGATGACTATCATACATTGTAGCTTATTGTCTTTCGCTCACTTAAGTGATATTGTCTTTAATCGAACGTCACTTCCAATATTCGGCTCTTTAAGCAAGCGGTTTTTAAGTTATAGAATCTGTAACGAACTTATATTGTCATTCGAAGTTCAGTTATCGGTGGTATTTATTACTAGCTGATACCCGCTCGCTTTGCTGGGCACACTATGCATATAAAGAAGAAAGTCTGTTTGTTTGTCCTCTAAATAACTCAGTCACTACTACAGCTACCGTCGCCAAACTTTCTACAATTAATTTCTGAATCCTGGGAAAGCTTTTTTCTAAAAAAAAAAAAAGTAGCTCAAATAAGAGATATTAATTAAGAACTTGGAAAAGCGATCATTTTCTCTCTCATTTTTTCGATTGGCAGCAGTCTCGCAAGCTGGAGATGAAAATCTGCTTTATTTCGAGAAGCGTTGCCACTACTCGCTTTCAAATGACAGAATTTGTTAATACAAATTTTTAAAGTTTTACATTAAAATGAAAACATCATTCCCAAATACTAAATACATTATTCCCGATTCCGAAAATTCGTGGGAATCCATTTCGTCTATTCCCATCTTTAATCAGCCGAAACTTTAATTAAAAACTCTAAAAGCGCTCATTTTCGCTCTCATTTTTCCGAGTGGCAACAGTCTCACACGTTGGAGATAAAAGTGCTTTATTTCGAGAAATGTTACTACTACTCATTTTTATGGTTGCATTTGTGTGAACGATGGTTGAATAACAAAAATCCATTTTGGACAGGCTTTGCGTAAAATTCGTTCTTAGCACGCGTTTACATCGTGAAATGAGTAAATATGCAAAATTTCAAGTCAATCGGGTGTATAGTTTCGGAGGTCTCGTGATGAGTTAGTGGTATTTCACTTATATGTATATATAGATTACGGTTGTTATAATTATTACTAGCCGCTTACGCAGCCAGCCGGCTAAAGTAATTATCATAAAAAAGAAAAAACACATGTATAAGGATTTTAACGAATATAGTTAATGAAATTTCATGGGTGCAACCGATAATTAACAATAATACTCGTATATTTAGTCCAAAGGGGCTTTGTCCCTGAAGTACTATTGTTTTTGTTTTGCGATTTTGCGTCGGAAACATTAAAAGTCTGTATCACTTTTCAAACTGTTGCCATAAAATATTGCAGCCTGTATTATATTTAAATAAATTAAATAATGAAGAATCTGCATAAATGTATGTATGTTTCTCGCATTTTGAAAAAACAACGATATCTAGAAATATCCAATTTTGAATAAGGTAGTCGTCCAATCGAATATAGGCGTCTGGAAGCCGAAATTTGGAATTTATTTTATTATCTATTTCATTTTGTAAAACTTTAACGAATTTTTTGTTAACAAACCCAATGATTTCAAAGGGAGCAGTGGTAACAGTGTACGAAAAAAAAATATCGCCAGGGTGCGAGACTGTGTATCGGAAATTCTAAAGATATGTTCATTTTAAAATTGTTTTGCGATATTGTTGTTGAACTGAATTTTATGCTTTTAAGTGTGAAAAATATATGATATTTAATAAATAACGGTAAGACACAAAACATTAAAAAAACGCCCCTTTGGGCGTAATATAAAATCTGAAAGCTTTCAGTTTGCTTTCTTTTATTTTTTAAATTTGTTAATGACGTGAGTGCCCTTATGATTACAGCACGCCGGCCTCTATTTATAAAGTATTATTATTAAATACCCGAAGAAGTGTTTATTGCGTTCAATGAGTAAATTTCGTGTCCTGGCTAAGTAAAAAAAAATAATAATAATATTGCGATTGAGGGAAATATTTGCTGCCAGCTTTGTGCGTAAGCGGTCCTGTGAAATAAATGCAGTCTTGAATGATCAAGTCTTTCCTTTATTAAATAAGCTCTGGTACAATCATCTACAGATGGAATTAATTTGTTATTAATTACATTCTACTGTGAAATGCTATCATAGCAGATTTTCCCTGCCCTACTACATCTCACAGTAGCACTACTACTCTCTTTGCTGCTTTTAAAAATTGGTATTAAGGATATGATTGTACGTTTTATATCGGAGATCCTTTCTTAAGCTAATAGGTTTATCGCATCCGTCCGCATAAAATTGCTTGAGTCATTCAAAATAGAATCTTTATACACAGTCCAGTCACATTAATGTGACCACCACGTACTTTCCATGTCAGAGTTAAATAACCAATCACAGAAGGCAGGTGGCAGCACAGTGCAGTTGAGCGTATATAAAGGGTGTGTGAGGGCTTCGGAAAACATTTCAATCGTTGGCGCAATGCAGAAACGAAGCGATTTATCCGACTTCCAAAAGGGCATGATCATTGGCTTTCGGGCCAAGGGTGGAAGCATTTCCGAAACGGCTGAGTTTGTGAACTGTTCGCGTGCCGCCGTGGTAAAAGTGTACCGTGCATGGCAAAATGGGACTGTCCAAAATCAGCGACGTGGCAAATGTGGTGCACCACGGGCCATAGATGACAGAGGCGAACGACGGTTGCGGAGATGCGTTCGGGCAGATAGACGGGCTACCGTTGAGCAACTGACCACCAAAATGAACCAAGGGGCTACCAAAAGTGTCTCCCAAAGTACTATTCAGCGAACATTGCTGCGTCTGGGCCTCCGAAGCAGACGCCTGGTTCGTGCACCTATGCTGACTGCTGTTCATCGACGGCGAAGGCTAGAATTTGCACGCCAGTACAGCAGCTGGACGTCCACTGAGTGGCGACAGGTTGCGTTTTCGGATGAATCGCGTTTTATGCTCCATCGGACAGATGGACGTTGGCGTATAAGGCGTGAAACCTCTGAAAGGAACCACCCTGCAACCATTGCCGGAACGGTCCAAGCTGGAGGCGGGAGCATTATGGTCTGGGGAATGTTTTCCTGGCATTCTCTAGGTTCACTGATCATTGTGGAAGGCACAATGGATCAATACAAGTACGCATCTGTCCTTGCGGACCATGTTCACCCCTACATGCGCATTGTTTTTCCTCAGGATGATGGCATCTTCCAGCAGGACAATGCGAGGTGCCATACAGCTGCCAGTGTACGTGCGTGGTTCGAAGAGCACCAGGATGAGTTTACCGTCCTCCCCTGGCCAGCAAACTCACCTGACTTAAACCCAATCGAGCATCTGTGGGAGCATCTCGATCGAGTTGTTCGCGCCATGGATCCTCAACCGCGTAATCTAGCGCAGCTGGCCACGGCATTAGAGTCGGCATGGCTCAACATCCCAGAGAACACCTTCAGGGACCTATGTGACTCTCTTCCTGCACGTCTCGCAGCAGTCCGCTCTGCGAAAGGTGGTTATTCTGGCTTTTGACAGAGGGTCACATTAATGTGACTGGACTGTGTACGAAATTATGAATACATAATTACGAATATTTTAAAATTTTACGGTTTTTATATTTTAAACATTGTAAGTGTTTTCTTAACTTTTTAAAACCTTAATGATAAACGTTTCGTGGCTTTAAAAATAATATGAAATGTTTAGATAATCACTTATTATTATTATTATTAATTATTATCGTTCAATGTAGCATGTGTTTTTAAGGTACTTCTTTACTTTAAATCCTTGAAATGGAATCCTCAAGAACTCAAAACATGAAACTCAAAAATTTTAGATAACTCTTGCTGATTACTTATTACTTTCTAGAGATTATACTTAGGAATGTGAGTCATAAATAATTCATTAGTAAAAGAATATTTATAAATTAGATCTCGTGAGCCCATTACGGGAAGAAGATAAAACTGTTTAGAATGTTTTTGTCTTTGTAACTGTTTTTTATCTTTAGTTAAATAGTAATGAAATAGAAAGTATAAAACAACATAATTCCAACTGCAACTGAATTCAGTCAATAAATTAGCAGAGATGCTTTCTAAAGCCATGTTTTTCAAATTTTTTTAACCAGTAAAACGTTTTTGTATTAGATCATTAAAAGTTTCAGCTGACCTAACAAACACGGCTGCGATTCATCTTCACCTACATGCACATAATTGTGATTCATCTCGATCTATATGCATTAGTTGTGTTTTATTGTGACCTACATGCATATAGTTGCGATTCATCGCAACTACAGGGTTTGCCCAGAAAGTAACGAACCTCATTTCTTCTTTTCTGTCACAGTTTATTGTGGTCGTACACATACAAGTACTTAATATTCCTCAAAGTACATGCCTTCCGCATCAATACACTTTTGCCAGCGCGATGCCCATGTCTTTTGATAGTCCTCGGCCAGGATGTCCTTTAGAAGAGCCGTCATGGTTGCTTGGATGTTCTCCACAGTGCCCGTATGATGTCCTTTAAGCACCCGTTTCAACCGAGGGAACAAAAAGTCCATTGGGGCTAAGCCGGGACTACAGGGTGGTGGGGAACCGTTACTACGTCGATCCGGCTCAGGTAGGAAATCACAACAAAGGCGTTGTGAAAGGGCGCATTGTCATGATGCAGTTTCCATGACCCTTGGAGCTCCTTTTGGACTCTGGAGACCCTGCTCCTAGTAAGTACGACAAGGTCACTACACAGTAGTTCAAGTTCAAGTCGCAGCATTTCGAAGGCGACTAACCCCGGTGCCGCTGGAAAGCTTAAAGGTCCCTCCCACTCCTTTTCACCGGTAGCACAGCTCGGCGTTGTATAATAGCCTCACAGTCAAGTGGGGCTTGTTACTTTTCGGACAAACCTTGTATATATATATGTAAGTCGCAATATGGCTATGGTGGCTCTTTGTCCCTACTAAAATGAAATGCAACGCCGCCGAACTCCCGGGATGGAAGACACTAAGACGGGTTGTCTTTTTAGATTTATTTCAAAGCTTAACAAGTGAATCTAGGTTATGACAAGGTTTGAATTAGTACACAAAAACAACATTACAACAAACCATTACAGAAGGGAAAGACAATTGTCTTGCCTGACGCACTATAGAGGCATCTTTCAGGCAACTCTCGTTCTTTTTAGTCCAAGGAGGCTTTGTCCGTGAAAGACTATTTTTTCGTTTTGCGATTTTGCGTCGGAAACATTAAAAGTCTGTATCACTTTTCAAACTGTTGCCACAGAATATTGCAGCCCTGTATTATATTTAAAGAAATTAAATAATGAAGAATGTGCATAAATGTATGTATGTTTCTCCAAATGTGATAAAATGACCGTACCTAAAGCCATCGAATTTTTAATGCCGTCATCCTGCCGCGAATATGGGCATCTGGAAGCCCAAATTTGAAATTTGGAATTTGTTTTATGAACGATTTCATATTTTGTAAAACTTTAAGGAATATTTGACGAACAAACTCGAGGATTTCAAAGCGGGCCATGGCAACGTCGTACAGAAAAAAACATTTTTATCTGCAGCGCGTGAGACTGTGTGTAGGAAATTCTAAAGATAGGCTCAGTTTAAAATTATTTTGCGATATTGTTCTTAAACTGAATTTTATGGTTTCAATGCGAAGAACATGATATTCCATAAATAAAAGTAACATACAAAATGTTTAAGAAACGCCCCTTTGGACGTAATTTAAAATCTGAAACCTTTCAGATTTTTTTCATTTATTTATTTATTTATTATTATTATTATTACTATTATTATTATTATTATTATTATTTCGTTTTTGATTTACATGCATAGAACTGCGTTTCATCTCAACCTATATACATATAGTTGCGATTTACTGCGACGTACATGAATATATTAGCGATTAATCGGGAATAACATGCGTATAATTGCGATTCACTGCTACCTACCTGCATGAAGTTGCCATTTATCACTCGCTCTATATATACAGTTGTGATTTATCTCGACTTACTGCACACATTTGTGAATCATCGCTGTTTACATACATAGTTGTGGTTGATAGCGATTTAGTTGTTGCGTGCTTACATGCGTAGAATTGGGATTCATCGCGACCTATATGCATGCTGTGATTCATCGCGATTTGCATGTGTATAATTGCCAATTGCCGCTGTCTAAATGCATATACTAGTTGCGGTTCATCGCGATCTGCATGCTTAGAATTGCGATTTCTCGAGACTTTAGTTGCGGTGTATTCATTTAGTTGCGATGTCTCCGGACCGCATGTAAGCATTCTGTACCGCGCCACGCGCATAGGAAAAAAATCCGTACTTGTGATGGGACATACTTTCCGATGATAATCATTTTCTCTTGGCGTCATAATGTTTAGGTGGGGTTTTTACCATTTTGTTTTCATTGAATGACGCGTATGAGACACGGAAGCGTGAAAATTATCTTTTGCTTTCTTTTAAACGCAAAAATTTAGCCATAGCGTTCTGCATATGGCTTCCTGTTTCATGGGATAGTAAAATTATAAAATCTTTCAAAGATGCTGTTAATATCAGAAACAATCTTAAGCGCTTAGATTATACAAATAGTTAAGTTCGTGAATTTAGTGCAAAAAACAAAACGCAACGACCTCGATCCAACTGTAAAAGCACTGTGTGCTATTAAGTATGTTATTATTATTGCAATTTTGTTGCATTCTGTTCCTTTCACATTGCAGAAAATATTTCCTTTGCAAATTTAATGTTATATCCGTGTCATTTCTAATATTCTGTTGCCTTAAATGAAAGAAAAAGTGCATTCAATTTTGTCGCTGAATTTCATGCACGTGTATAAGAAAAGAAACTTCCTTCTCTGACAAACACTATTTTTCTGTAAAGATACAAAAGATGTTACACATTAAAAAAAAAATGGGCAATATTTATAAAGTAATATTATTCAATTTAAAATACGCAACCTATTTCTCGGTTCCAAATCTATAGAAGTCTAACTTCAAAAATAAATTTTACTTTTTCAGACTCCTTATAAATATTGTGAATGTACTGGGTACTACGTTAGCTCTCAACGTAGTTTTTGAAAACTGATTTGTCTCATGTTTCGGAGATTGCATCTGTAGAAAATGGATATATAATGAACATGAAATAATACCTTTTGTCTGTAGGGGAAAAAAAACACTATATTTTTTATATTAAATTCACCACACTATAGTGTTGCAAGAAGTGTAACTTCATAGCAAGAAAAGTATCCTCTTCGGTGCTGCTATTAAAATAAGACAAACGGTATGGAGGTGTATCCTCGAGCCCAAGCAAAGTCAAGGCGTTCCTAAGCGTAGAAGAAATGATGTCATTAGAGGCCATATCCAATCACGAGGAGGAAATTTTCCCTATGTGCGTGGCGCGGTACAGAATGCTTATATGCCTCCCTACCCATAAGCATATAGTTGCGTTTGATCGCGACTTATTGCACATATTTGGGATTCATACCAGCTTATACACATATAATTGCTATTGCTACATACATATAGTTGCAACTTACTTGCATGCATATAACTGCGATTCATCGGACCTACATGTGTATAGTTATAACTAATCGCAACTTATTTGCACATAGCTGCACTTCAGTTGCATTTCTCTACGTTTATGCAAATAGTCTTGATCCATTGAAAACAGACATTCACAGAATCGCAATTCATTCCCAACCATTAAAGTTGTGATTTATCGGGATACCCACCATTATTTGGGTCATTGACTGGGGTTGATTAACCGTAATGCGAATTAACCAAGCCATTTGCTAAATGCGAAAAGATGGATCTATTGCTATCACAACCACCAGAGTTAAACAAAGCTGTCTAAGGAAAACATAAAACCGAAACCAAAAATGCGTCGGGTAACAGCAATGATGGAAGATGATTTCACTGTATTTGTCAATTCTTTTTATTGTCAACAGTACGTAATTTAATTGTACTTAATCCAAAATACATAAACATACTAAAAAGAAATTAATTAGCATAGGCAACGAATTACTCCTATTGAATTACCTACTTGAAAACAGCTAAGGTACATTGTTTCTCATTATTATACTAAGGACTATTCCTTTTTCGTGTGTTTTTTCTCTTAAGTTCTAAGCCATGTTTTATCTAAAGTTCTTATGTTTCCTAAGCTTAGTAGGCTAAGATGCTCAAGCGACTAGGAGTCAATGACGTCATACCAGAGCAAACCTTGTAGTTTAATAACCTTGGATTAATCGTTATTGAGTTAATCGTGGATATCGTCTGCGGTAATCCTTCGTTAAATTCTGAATTCACTTTACATCAAGTTGCTATGAAATGATTAAAAAAATATAAAGGAAAAAAAATTTGAAAGTTTTCAGATTTTATGTTACGCACGTAATTTAAAATCTGAAACCTTTCAGATTTTTTTTTGGTCTTTTTTTTTTGGGGGGGGGAATCCCATCTTACCATTAGAAAAGCAGATCGTAAAATAATATTGAAAGTAGATCAATATGTTACAGGTACTTTATGTAAAGATAATTAACGACAAGCATTGTACTTTTCATTAAAATATATCAACATAAAATTAGTGTAATTTACTCATTAGTACGTGCTTCAGGAGTCACCTACCCTGACATTATATCATATACCATCGCATTATATTTAGTAGTAGGAATGTGCTAACATTCTTTTAACTCTCGAAGTCTAGCTCTACTGATGTTATCAGCAGTCGCATTTCGTATTCTGCATTTATTCTGTTTATACATTGTTTGTTGCCATATACGCTGAGAAAGATTTTTCATTTAAATATATTGTTCCGAATGGCATTTAAACTTTTAAAGATGTGTGAGGAACTTCTAGCCATTCTTCGTAAATCTACAACCACAAATATAGGAGCTACTGATGCTTACATTTGGATTTTAACGTCGAATCTGTTGATATGCTCATAAGTTGTTCCCTTATTGTTGTACTCTAACGGATTTTTTATCTAATTATGCTTAGTTTTGCGGGAAAATACTCATTCATAGATTTCTTTCATTAAAAAATGTGCCCCAACGTACAAGCTTTTTCAATTCAACTAAATTCAATTCCTTTTCCATTAGCAAATTGTTTAGTTTTGCAAAGTATTACGCGTCATTGTCTTTGACAATGATGGCAGATTTTAAACCTAATCTGTAACTAAATGTATCTTACTAACCAAATGTGTATTTCTGTAACTAAATGTATATTGTTTAAGTGATAAACACTAGTCAATTACTATGAGCGCTTTATAATTTTCTTTTCGAATTTTTATTTTAACTGGCTGAACCCTGAGAATTGGCATGTGGAGCTCCGCGACAGCGCGGAACACAATACGAAGATCACTGCTCTAAACGATTGCTTAATTCGTCCGTATATGAAACGATACGCTCTTGTGACGAGATGAGCCTCGCAACTTCCTGCCGTGCGTTGCTCTGGAATTATCGTCACTTCCAGTTCATTTACAGCTCCTGACATAAAGCCATTGCTGATACAAATGTGGATCGTCAGTGCAATTTTGTAGAACCCAGCTTAATTCTTATCTTATGTAAATTTTTATTAGTCCAAAGGGGCTTTTTCCCTGAAAGACTATTGCTTTCGTTTTGCGATTTTGCGTCGGAAACATTAAAAGTCTGTATCACTTTTCAAACTGCTGCCACAAAATATTGCAGCTCTGTATTATATTTAAAGAAATTAAATAATGAAGAATGTGCATAAATGTATGTATATTTCTCGCATTATTATAAAACAACAGGTACGTAGAGTTCTCCATTTTTGAATAACTTACGTTTCCATCCGAATTTGAGCATCTGGAAGTTTGAATTTTTAATTTTTTTTATTATCTATTTCATATTTTGTAAAATTTTAAACGAATTTTTGATGAACAAATTCAAACGATTTAAAAGCGAGCGATGGGAACACTCTACCGGAGGGGAGAATCTTTTTATCTAAAGCGCGCGGAACTGTGTATCGGAAATTCAAAAGATATGCTCACTTTAAAATTATTTTGCGATATTGCTGTTGAACTGAATTTTATGGTTTAAGGACGAAGAACATGATATTTAATAAATAAAGGTAACACACGAAACGTTAAAAAATGCCCCTTTGGATGTAATTTAAAATCTGAAACCTTTCAGTTTTTTTTTTTTTTTTTTGGAATTTTTTTTTAAAAATTTTTTTTATAGTTTTTTTTTTTTTTTTTTTGGAATATTATGTTAAAGATGTTTACTTTAAAAATGTAACAGAAATTAAAATTTTCGTTTGCGATCTAGGACGTACGTGGAGAAGACATTATAAGGAAAACTCTTACTTTTATTACCCAGGGGTAAACCTTACAAGTACATAAAGCGCGAAATAGCTAACGCAACTGCTCTAATTAGCGACTCTTTTCTTTTTTCTGGGAGCACAGTGAACTTAGAAGATTCAAACAAGCAGTTGTTATCTATTCTGCACTTGATTTGGGTTCCTGACTTATAGCTCATAATTAATGAATAATTTATAATAATTTAGCAACATGCATATCGAATAACCGAATCGTAGCTACAATTGAATGTCAACTCAGAGGAGAATTTAATACATAAGTTATCGGCAAAGTTTGAAATCTAGGCATTGTATATAATACCTAAAACTAACCGGCAATGTATGAAACGACTCATATTTCACACATTTCCTAGACATAAGAATGACTCGTATTTCACACATTTCCTAGACATTCTATAGAATGCTAAATGAGAAACCGGCAAATTATGCAATACATCTCCGATTCATTTCGAATCTCACGTGTATTTCAAGTCATTCAATATTTCATACATTCCGTTTCTGACACCTTTTCCGTGCGTGTTTAAAGGAAATGAGTGATGCACTTGTACGCAGAAAATCTCGTCAAAAAATTCATACCTTCTGTGGCCATGCTAGCAAAGTTGATGAAATCGATATTTTGTGCAACCTTTGTTTCAAAACTGAAAATGCTGTTGAAGGTAAATTAAATTCTAAAATCAATCAGGAAATACAAGCCAAAAAAATGAACATGAATTCTGAAAAACAATTTCAAACTTCTTGTTTGGGAACTACTGTGCGAGTTCCTATTCCTGTCGTCGACGAGGGAACAGACGATTCGCGCAATATGCTGGTATATTTTAGATTCTACACTCATGTCCATAAATTAAGGATAATGCAAAATCAGGCAAAGGAAGAGTTAGAAGAAAACAAATTTGACTTATATGTAAAGCTTATTTATTAAACAAAAGGTAAAGAGCAAAAAAAGATGCTATATGTTGGATATTATTAAAAAAAATAAGCGATTTTTTCTCCCTGGAGCAAATTATAAAAAAAACCTATTTACAAAAAAACAATATTACATGGTTGATATGATTGTTAATACATTGTATGTCTCCCAGACGATGCAATACAGTCCGTACAACGCCTACGCATGCTGAGTATCAAATTATCGATCGGATCTCGGGAGATATTACACCACTCAAAAAGCAATGCTCTCCGAAGTTCCGGTAGACATGTAGGAGGAGGTTGACTGGCTGCAACTCGTCGGCCAAGCATGTCCCACACGTGCTCTACTGGATTCGAGTCCGGTGAGAATGCTGGCCAGTCCATACGGGTGATATCCTCCGATTGAAGGCATTCGCTTACGATGTTTGCACGGTGAGGACGGGCGTTGTCATCCATAAACACAAATTGTGCGCCCATGGCGCCCCGAAACAAACGTACATGTTGTTCCAGAATGACGTCCCGATAGATTTGGCTTGTCATGGTTCCAATTTGAACATGCAGGTCAGTTCTGGAACCCAGAATAATTCCACTCCAAACGAGCACTCCTGCACCACCGTAACGGTGTCGTTCGATGATGTTTTCTTGGTGGTAACGGGTACTTGGGGCTCTCCATATGAAAGTCCGGCGAGAATCAGAATGCAAGCTAAACCTGGACTCGTCGGAAAACATCACACAAGCCCACTGTTGCGGTGTCCACAATGCATGCTCTCTACTCCAGGCTAAGGCAGGCGACAGTGAGTTGCAGTAAGTGGAACGCATCCGACAGGTCTACGAGCATATAGAGCAATCTGCCCTAAGCGTCTGTACACGGTCTGCCTCGAAATTGTCGTACCAGTGGCTGAAGAGAGCCGACGAGACAGGTCTGAGGCTGTGCTCCGCCTGTTTCTTTTGGCAGTCACTGCTCTACTGGATTCAAGTCCGGTGAGAATGCTGGCCAGTCCATACGGGTGATATCCTCCGATTGAAGGCATTCGGACCGGTCCTCATTCGGCGTTGTAACTCTGGGGCGACCTGTGCTGTAACGTCTACTCACATTACCATCATCTTGGAATCGTTGCCAAAGCCTGGAGATGACATTCTGGGCAATTCCGAGTTCGTCTGGTACTTCCAGTTGGGTACGCCCACATTCCAGACGGCCGATCACGTAAAAAATCATCACGTACGTAAAAAATCATCCAAATGCGTCCTTTGTGTCCACTGAAATGCTTATAAAGCGCCTGCGAACAATTTTACTTCTTTGCTTGTATTCCTTATATATCACTCTCTTACACTCTCGTCATTGTGAAGTACCATCGGTGTCATCTGGTTACTTCCCGAAATTTGCATATGATTCTTGAAGATGTGTGTAGTGATTTTACAGGTGTTATATTTATTTCAGAGTTCGATTTCGGCGTGACTTCGAATTATCCTTAATTTATAGACATGAGCGTAGTACGCTTTTATAATTGAGATGCCGAAAGGAGCAAAGTTGCTATGTTTAATCAGAGAGCGACCCCCAATAAGAATGTAAGAATTATGAAAATAGTTAAATGGAAGCTCGTCGAGAAGTATGGTAATTTCGTTCGTATGAGTTACCCAAAAATTATCCTTAATTTATGGACATGACTGTATATTCTATAGAATGCTGGCGTTTCATACTTTGCCGGTAACATATAATGGCTTTATCAGAAAATTTTTTCATATATTGCCTAAAGAGCATTTGTCATTCTACAGAATGCCTAGGTATTATATACAGTCCCTAGATAAAGTATGTAATAATTCTCATATTTCATACCTTACCTAAAAAGTTCCGGCATTATATACAATGCCTAGGCATTCTATACAATATCAGCTCTTCATACTTTTCCGATAACACCGACTGATTTTTCCGACAAATATGTGAAAGAAAAATAATATTGCTTTTGTCAATAAATATTGCAAAAGAAGCTCATAAACAGTGGATGATTCTTGAAACTTCTTTCCTTCAAGTCCCATTAAGCAATTTGAACTCCTAATTATGTTACTCGTTTGTTTTTGAACATGCACCTTTATGTGACCTTTATAATGTGGGTTAGAAGTGAAAACTTAAAATGCCAGGTATGTTCATTTCTTTTACCTTCTAATTATGAAATAAATAGCTGCACCAATTTGGTTTAAATGTCTTGATTTGAAAGTGCTATAATTAGCTTTTCTTGACTATTATATGATACGCCTAAATTTACTGGGATAAAATTCCGAATTTGTTTCCAAAATTGTTATTTTCAAATTTTCAAATCACCCGTCGTACGTATTTACTACAATAGCAGTCATGCACATTTAACGATTAATTTTCACAGTAATGAGAATTTGGATGCTCTTCAGGAGAATACTAATACAGAACAAGAAGTCCGGGTATCTTTCCAACAAACCAAATAATAAGTGAATATAGAAGCAAGTTTCATATTTCTGATTTTAGAAAGATTTCAATGAATTTGAACAGTTCACTAGAAACGGTATAAGGTACTTCTCTCTCCTTTCTGCATGCCTTCGGGGTGTAACGGTAGCACATTCGGCCAGTATTCGAGAGACACGGGTTCGAGTCCCGGAGAGAGCATTGCACATTTTTCGAGTCTTCCTGCTTCAAATAATAATAATAATCTGAAAGGTTTCAAGTTTTTTAACGTTTTGTGTGTTACCTTTATTTATTAATTATCATGTTCTTCGCACTTAAACCATGAAATTCAGTTCAACGGCAATATCGCAAAATAATTTTAAAAATGACTATATCTTTAGAATATCCGATACACAGTTCCGCGCGATTTAGATAATTTTTTCCCCCGTAGAGTGTTGCCATTGTTTGCTTTTAAATCGTTTGAGTTTCTTCATCAAAAATTCATTAAAGTTTTACAAAATATGAAATAGATAATAAAACAAATTTCAAATTCGGGCTTCCAGATCCACATATTCGGGTGGAAACGTACGTCATTCAAAATTGCATGGCTCTAGGTACCTTGTTGTATCCCATTTGTAGAAATATACATACATTTATGCACATTCTTCCTGATTTAATTTCTTTAAATATAATACAGGGTTGCAAGATTTGGTGGCAGCAGTTTGAAAAGTGATTCAGACTTTTAATGTTTCCGACGCAAAATCGCAAAACGAAAACAATAGTCCTTCAGGGACAAAGCCCCTTTGGACTAAAAAAAAAAAAAAAAATTAGAGCTTAATGACTGTACAGAGTGTTATAGGTATTTTTCGTTAGGTTTCTCAGATAAAGCTGCATCATTAGAATTCGTTCCATATAAAAACAATCAAGTAATAAATGTGGAATGTGAAATCTAATAAAACAAGCAATAAATCCAATAATTGTAAATGAATAATAGAAAAAAATTAGTAAATAAAGCAAACAAATATTAAATAATAAATAAATACTAAACATGAAATGTAATTTTTTCAGATTCATATTGCGCAAGAGATCAAACTTTCAAAATGTTTGTAATAATGCAGCCATAAACGTAGTAAACATTCTACATTTTTACTCTATTATCAAAAGCGTGACACCTGCTGATATTGTGCTGTCATTTAAGAATGAAAAAAGAAAAAGTAACCTTCCGAACTTTATTGTTGAAAAATAACGCAACAATACGACTAAGAATTCTGTAGAAAGTTTTGAATTGCTCACTTCCTATTTCTGTGAATGATATATTGTTGGAGTTGGGGTTTCTATACATAAACACGTTATCTTAAATGCTAAGATCATTGGCTGATAAGCGTACAAGCTTGAGTCTTCCGTTTATTACTTTTAAAGGTATAAATTATGAGGATAATGCTTAAGCAGTAATACCTTCAGTAAAAGATGCTGTGTTAAATCCAAACCAACAGAAATAACAGATCTTTGTAAACATGTCCGAGAAATGAATGAAGCTATTGTTGTGACTTATCTCACTTGCCTGACAATAACAACAGAACAAGCCCACGGAATTCGTCGTGGCGAGATGCGCAAGATTGCGTCTGTCGTTGGCAACACCCTTCAGTACCATACAGATGACAGTACGACTTCGCTCAGGTCCAACCCCAGTTTTGATGCAGAGCGCTACGGGGAGGGTAGTGTCTCCTCTCCGGTATCTTCCACCCCTCTTCCCCCACCACAACCTCTCGAGGGAACTTTCGGTTCGCCGCATATTTAGAGTGCCCCCGTGCAGTGTTGCCAGAGATTTTTCAACTATAGTAGCAAAAGACTCTTGATGTCGCAAATGACGTCGCAAAAAGATGTCGCAAATGACGTCAGAGGTCACATGATTTTTGTGACGTCACAGTTATGCATGCTCATATTGTAGCATTCATTATTTTAACTAACCAAGTTATTTTTAGTTTGAACTTTTCTATCGATATCTCGAAGTTTCAGTTGCTGCCCAAATTTAGCGCGAGCGATATTATTATGCAAATCGCAGATATCTGATAGCAGTTTAAAAGGCAGGAGTTAACGACAAAAAGAGACAGAGTTTTGGATTCATCGCCGTAAGGCTGTGCGCGCAAATACTTCCTCTGTCTAGTGAAGGTTCACCTTCATAGGCAATTGCATTTACTGGTTCTTACTCGTGAAATTCGCATTATTGCATTTCACTGAGAGTTAGGCTTCCTTCGCCGTCGTACTTAAAGTTAAGCTTAGGAAATTGAATTGTTAACACGCTTTATTTCATATTATTTTATTTCAGCCCAAGTAGTGGCTTACTCTCAAGTGGGAGAGTTGTAATTATTTGAATTAAAGGGTCCTTTAAACCCTCCTTCTGACTTGTAGTTCTTCAACACTAAAGGACATAGCCTAGATTTGCTCACTGTCCTCTACATAGGGTTTCACAGCGTATGTTTAGCAAGAAGATCTAGAGATTACAGTTGAAACCTTATAATATGACCTCTAACGTCATCAGAATTTTACTGTCTATTGGTTCCGTAAGTTACAGACTGTATTCGATTCTTAGTCGCTTTAATTACGTATCTTAGCTTTAACGAAAATTTTACGATTTAGGTTGTATTTTAAAATTAATTTGTGCACATAAGTTCTTAAGAGATTCCACGCGCTTTACGGTGTGGCGAAATATTGTCAAAGCTTTGAATTTGTTAATCAAAACTTCACTGAATTGCCAATAAATAAAATATCTGATATGCACACAGCATGACTTCCTTGTAGGGCGTATTAAATTATACACACTTTGTTGCAATTCATTTACACTTATTTCCTCTCATTTCATTAGCGATATATTTCTAAATCAATCAGTTCATTTCTCATTTCGCGGCAAGGCAAAAATACATAAAAACTCAAAATATCTTCATGAAAAATTGAAAAGTCTAGAAAGACCTAAAACACCAAATGCAACCAAAAACAGCTAAAAAAAATTTTCTAACAATTAAAATTAGAGTTCCTACGCGAAAACAAGCAATTAGGCCAAAGGGCAGGAAGATAAAACTTTCGGTGCACGAAATTGAAAGTTAACTTTTGATCTTTTCACGCAAAAGGAACTGAAGTTGGAGAACAACTCACTTCATTCTTATTCAACTAAGAGTTTCAGATGTGAAGAAATGGCGGCCTCGTTAGCCACAGCGCCCCTTAAACTTTTAAACTGTTGATAATTCTAAAACAATTGCGTGCAGATTAACTAAAGCTGTAAAAATCTTAATGGGAACATAAGAAAACATAATTCAACCACTTTTAGGGCAAAAAGTGCGAAATTTATCAACATATTACAATGAAAAAAATCAGCTCACCGAGGCGGGTAACAAAGTAGATATATATATAGATATATATGTATATATGTTTGGTTCTGCCGATTTCAACGAAAAAGGGAAGTTCACAACTTGTAAGGTTTTAGTTTAAACTAACAAAGTTTTATTTTAATTTTGCCCTTTTTCTATCTCTTCTCATTTCAACTTCCCGTTTGAATGGGCGCGCGTTTCAGCTTTATGCTAATTTGAAGTGGAGCCAAATTTATATTTAAACGAAAGGTTTTCTCAGTGTGAGAGAGCTTTTAGTCTCAGACCACTGTTACTCTATTCGACGTTCGCCTGATTAGCTAGTATTTAAATTCTAAGCAGTAGCGCTGTTACCTGATTACTTATTGAAGTAATCCTAAGTGCGTCAGTATTAGTTAAATCTCGCTACGCACCATTTAGTTTAGAGGCCAACCTCGCATTCATAGCTCTGTGAGCAACGACTACTGTAACAGCTTTAGATATTGTTGCAATAATAATCTTGTACTTTTGAAATAGTTGAATTTGAAATATATCTGTTAATAAATGGCAATGTTTGAAACGCCAACACGAGAGCTGCGTGCGGTTCTCGCACGAAGTAAGATAATGATTTTTAATTTAAAAAGAGATAGAATACGTTTTGGCTGTTAATGTTTGATGTTACCTTTTCTTCGACTTATATGTTGCAGTTATGAAATTGATCTATTAAATAAAGTTTGCTGTGTTCCAATGGAGTTTGCTTTAATTACGAAACAAGCATTACAGTCTTAATTATTTTTGGAGGCACCG
>KK114221.1:11145-88987 GCA_000611955.2 Stegodyphus mimosarum | reverse complement strand
CCAGGTGACTAAGATAAAGAAATGGAACTTCTTCTTTAAATAACGTATGTAAAATTTTCTCTTGATAATCTTGTTGAATTGTCTTTAATATTTTTCCCACTCTTCTCCTTCTTAATTTTCCGTTGTAGGAGATTCGTGCGACAGTCATAAACACCTTAATGAAACATTCTTTACATAGACCCCCACCAGTGGCCAAGCCGTGAAATCGCTAAACACTGGTAGTTCCGACGTGTGTTCGAATCTAGGCGAGCGGGCTGGTTGTACGGGCGTTCTCGTCGTTTACCCGTGTGTAACGTGTGTATACAAGTAAATTTCTCTTAAAAAGTCCTTCACGAAGGTATCTGTTCCCTTAAACAGATAGCCCTAATGTGTTGTCCCATAAAAAACTAAACCAGATTCATTGCATTGCATTGGGATCACACTCTTCGTTTTCCGTAATAAAGAGACTTTTCTTCGTCTTTTTTTATTGCGGTCATTTAGGTAAACTCATGCTTCATCAAGGGTCATAATGTATATCCATTCATCTCCTACTAAATAGTTTTCATACATAGTTTTACAAATTGTTTTGCATTGAGCCACATGCTTCGGCAAAAGCTGGAGAAAATTATATGTCTTTTATCCCTTTTCAGCTCCCAGTTTATTATTTTATTTATTGTTGCAACAGACGTATTTAAAAACAAGTACGAACAGCAGCCAAATACACTCGTGAGAAAAATTAAGAGCATTTGCGCATTATGTCGAATTTATGGAAAAGGAATAGACAAGTTTGAATGAAATTTCCTATGAATATACGTTTATAACAAGGAAAGAGACGTACACTGCGAAAAAAAAATCTGAAAGGTTTCAGATTTTATATTACGTCCAAAAGGGCGTTTTTTTTAACGTTTAATGCGTTACCTTTATTTATTAAATATCCTGTCTTCGCACTTAAACCATAAAATTCAATTCAACAGCAATATCTCAAAATAATTTTCAAATGAGCATATCTTCAGAATTTCCGATACACAGTCTCGCGCGCTGGAGATATTTTTTTCCCCGTACAATGTTGCCATTTGCTCGCTTTGAAATCGTTGAGTTTCTTAATCGAAAATTCGTTAAAGTTTTACAAAATATGAAATAGATGATAAAACAAATTCCAAATTTGGGCTTACAGATGCCCATATTCGGGTGGAAATGTACGTTATTCAAAATTGGACGGCTCTATGTACCGTTGTTTTATCACAGTGCGAGAAACATACATACATTTATGCAGATTGTTCATTATTTAATTTTTTTAAATATAGTAGAGGGCATTGATATTTGGTGGCAATAATTTGAAAAGTGAACCGAAATTTATAGTGAACCAACGCAAAATACCAAAACGAAATTAATAGTCCTTCAGGGCAAATTGCCTCTTTGGACTAAAAATGGACAGTTCTATATCTCTCGTTCTACTCGGCCGATGGGCGAAATTCAAATTGCGTGTTTCATGCCTCGAAAGCGCGACTTAGGATGTATATTAGATTTGTATATAGCATTGTTCTAATATAGGTATTTTAACACAAAATCGGATTTTTTCTGAAATAACATACAAATTGTTTTCCATATTTCGATTCTACGACTCAAATTATGCCTGAATATTAAATTTTGTTAAATTTGGTGAGAAATTTATGGAGAAAGTTAAAACATTTTTTTGGCGGATTTTTTTTTTAGTTTGCGCCAAGAATAATTCCCTTGGCGACCTTCTTAATTCATAGCAAATTATAATTTCTTAATTTATATTTCTCTAATTAATATATAATTTCTTAATTTAAAGCATTTTTATTCTTTTCCGTTTTTTCATTGTTCATGAGTGTGAAAAAAAGTATCGTCCATACTTTCAAATAGTTTTTAACAGAGTGTGTAAACCACATTTCCGTTATTATCGCTTATAATAAATGTGCCAAATTTCAAAACAGGCCGAAATGTAAATTCACGAATATCTTAAAAAACTTTGAATAAAAACTCTAATTTTTTGCAGGTATGCTTAGAAATGCATCTACTTTAAGACAATGGCAAAAATTTTATAGGTTATAATTCAACACTTTTTCGAAAAATTTATAAAAATTATTTAAAAGTACAAATTTTAAAAATAACGCATCAAAAATAAACGAATTTTAATTTATTGGAATGAACCTAAATTTCGAAATATGAAAGGAAGAATCAATTAAGTTTAATCAAAAAAGAGATATTAATAAATTTATACCAAATTTAATTAACGTTGAGAAGTGCGGTTTTTACGAAACGGGGCAGTTTCGCATAATTTGAGTCGTAAAATCGAAATATGGAAAAAAAAATTGACATGTCATTTCAGAAAAAGTCCGATTTTGTGTCAAAATACCTATATTAGAACAGTGTTATATATAAATCTAATACATATCCTAAGTCGCGCTTTCGAGATATGAAAAACGTAATTTGAATTTCGTCAATCAGCCCAGTAGAACGGGAGATATAGAAATGCCCTTTTCTTTTTCTCAGTGTACTATTCAAAAACCATTTAATGAACGCATGATATCAGTAAAGCTCATACTGCCGGGATTCTCAAAATCCACACTGTGATATTGAACTGAAAAGGAGGTTGATACGGTCCCCTCTCATGGGCAGACAGATCGCAAAGCATGATCATGTTGGTCAGGAAGCATTTACGAAATCCCTGTGGCAGTCCATCCGACTGCTGCAGCAGGGCAGTTTTCAACTTCGGAATCAATCTCGGAGAGGGTGGCAAGATGAAACTGCTCTCCCAAGTGAGTCTCAGGCTGCTATACAGGCGTAAGATCAGATATCTGGCTGGCAAATCCACACGTCGAATATCCTCTCTTTCCATATCATCGTTGATCAGCTCAGTCCTAAGTGGACGAGCGTTGTCGTCTATTAACAGACGTCTAGACCAAATGCGGCTGTAGGAAGTTGAACAAAGGGCTCTAAAATATCCTTTCTGTACGTTATAGAACTCAGGAAGCCTTTGTGAAGCACATGCAGGGATGTATGGCCGTCCAACATAATGTCTGCCCAAATGGTCCCCAGTGCAAAGAGGTCCGTTCCACGACCTCTTTGCTCATGTGGAACGGTGGGGTTCACCCGGGCACATGGTCAAACCCTACCCCGAATCGAAAAATACAAAGCTTCGAAGTAGTATCTCAACTAACTTAAGCTTGATTCTTAATAATATAAAAAGTTGTGGGGTTTCACTTATTTAAATCAGTCTTCAATCTTTGAGCCCCATAAACACTTGTAAGGTTATCCTAATTTTATTAACAGTTATTTTAAGTCATGCACCTCTCCTGTCTTTCTAGTTTCAGCTTACAATTTCCTACCAGAAGGTAATTTCAGAAACGCAGTGAATGCAAATGAGTAAGAGTACTATTTAACTTGACTAATTGACTAATTGACTTGTACCGACTTCGAGAGAAAGAGTCTGGTTTCCTGATTAGCGTGAGTTTGCCTTTTTTCCACGCCTCTCTTAGACTTTACTATGCTCGGCCATACTTTAGGCCCTTGCTTGGCTTCGCCGATTTGATTAATATTTAGAGGCCAACTACTTAGAATCCTGATAGCTTCGGTTATATCTTTCAGTTAGCTTTAGTTAAGCTTAGTTAGTTTAATTTCGTAATTGTTTAAGTTCAAGCCCAAGTGGAGGCTTTGTGTATACTCCGAGTTAGCAGTTGATTGAATTTATTCTGAGAAATAAAGGGTAGTTAACCCTTCTTAAGTCTTACGTGTTTGTTCACACACTTAAGCGATTATTCGCTTACTGGTGTTTTGTTGGGTTCAAGGTTTTGAATATTGAATTAAATAAGTCAAATCCCACACATTAACAAGCGAATATTCGCTTTAGTGTGTGAACAAATTCGTAAGACGTAAGAAGGGTTAACTACCCTTTATTTCTCCGAAATAAATAGAATCAGTTCCTAACTCGGAACTTAGAGGAAAGCCTCCACTTGGGCTTGGACTTAAATAAGTATGAAATTAAACTAAACTAAGCTTAACTAAAGCTGACTGAAGATATAGCCGAAGCTATCGATATTCTAAGTAGTTGGCCCCTAAATCTTAATTAAATCGGCGAAGCCAAACAAGGGCCTAATATATGGCCGGAGCGTAGCGAAGCTAAGAGAGACGTAGCCAAAAGGCAAAACGCGCGCTAGTCAGAAACTCAGACTTTCTCTCGTCTCACGAAGTGGGTGAAACATCGACTTAAATGCTACTCTTTACTCATTTGCATTCAGAAAATACATTCTGGTAGGAAATTGTAAGCTGAAACTAGAAAAAGTAGGAAGCTTAAAATAACTGTTAATAAAAACCTTACAAAGTGTTAAAATTTCTACTAAAAAAGGGATAAATTGATATAAGCATCAGAAAGCCGTCGAGCTGGTGCAATGAGCCATGGTGCGCAAGTCGAAAAGCCATACAAACTGAGGAAAGGTAGAACAAAAAATACATATAAATACACAAACATACAGAATAAGTAGGAAAAGAACACAAAGTAATAATACATTAATCTTCCATAATAATTCTAGGACCTCTACCACCGTAACGATCCTTTTCCCTGATAAGAAAGGGTTCCAGGCTTTCTCCAGATACAGACTCGCCGAGAATCAGTGTCCACTGACACGGCCGGTTCACAACGTTTTGGAATTATGGAATAGGAAAATTTCGCTTCGGAAACGGCCAAAATATAGACTTCATTCTAGAGCTTATTTACATGCGACATTTTGAAAGAAGAATCGATTTAAATGTAGCAGGCAATATTTTAAATTTAATACTGCTATTGCTAGAAATTTTGATTCCCAAACAGTTGCTTTCTTTTACTCTTTTATCGAAATCGTTTTAAAAGTCTGTAAACACTCGCTATAAACCTTCAGGTATTCATGAAAGTATTTTAGCAGATCTACTGAAAAAGTACTTCTGTCTCTTTTTCTTAAGTGAATTAAAAGGAAACTGGAGAGAGCTGAAAATAGTAGAAGATGAATTTAGCTTGTTAGGAAGTGGATGTGCTTTTCCCAGATAAAAACACAGACATATATATGAAAATTTTCTAATACCTTTTTGCCATTTCAACAGTTTCTGTTCGACCTGCAATGCAGGGATACCGAGACACTGGAGTAATTAATGATGCTGTTTAAAATCTTAAATAAAATCCTTAGACTGCAATTATAACTAAGCAAAATAATACTGAACTATATAGAAATTCGGAATCCGGTCAAAAACTGGAACATAAAGAAGTTTTTTTATAGCTAAATAAGCAATTAGTCAATTATCGATTAACCGGATATATATACCATTGGTGGGGCCGATTTCAATGAAAAAGAGAGGTGGTACATAACTACATGTTATAACAGTCTCATATACAAAACTTAAAACTTTCTAAGGCTACTTGTTTTTACTTGCTACTTGCTCTTGTTTTAAATGCATACATAAATACGTACGTAGGCACAGATGTCATGAAAATAAATCCGTTCTGAATCCATTTTACGACCTATTTTAGAAACAAAAGAGTCCTTTATTCTGTCCGTATATAGATGTCACTCAAAAACAAAGTTCAAATGGATTCGAGAGCGGTCAAAAGGAGTGCTTCCGTCGAAATATGATACCCGAAATTTTTCTCGATTTCAATACTTCCTGTACCTCGTACGAGGAAGTAAAAAGATGAAGAACTGCAAGTTTTGATTTTAAATCGTTTATTTTGTTAATCAATGACAAAGAGATTTAATTTGAAAGAAAATTAAACTGCTTGCCTTTCCCCGAATGGCAATAAACTGAAAAGTCGAAGATTAACATTCTTTATATCCGGCGGTGGCAACATTTTTTTTTCTTTAAATTGCTGATTTTTTCATAAAATTGGAACAACAGAAAAACTTGTGCTTCGTCGAGGGTAACACATTTCTTTTATACGGCTGAAACTGTTTATTAATAATGTTAAATATGCATAAAATATAAAATAAATGAAAAACAAATTTGAAATTCAAAATTCGCACTTCGAAGGCGACATTTGGCAGGAGGATTATGTGTGTCCAATATTCGGTAGGCTGCCGTTTTTCCAGAATGCGAAGAATATGTTTACATACAGTGGCACAAACAATTGAGGATACACCTTACTTTTACTTGATAAATCCAACTTTCAAACGAAATAACACATTAACTAAAAGTGCAAATATTTTTATTCTTAGACATAACAAAAGGTTTAATTAGCAGTAAAAATAAAGAAAAATCAAGGACAAAATTCTAAAATAAAAATTTTGAGAGGCATTTCAAATAAACACAAGCAGATTTTTACCTCAAAAAATTGAGGATACACCAATGAAATTTTTGTTTAACTACCACTAGATTTTTTTTCTGCTTGCTACTATCATAATCTAAGTTTGGCCAATTTTATCTTAAGCTTTTTCGACTGTTATTTTTTTCTTTTGAAGTGGGTTATGTGAATTTAAAGTCGCAATTTTAAATGGAAAATGGCTCCTCGGAGAGAGACCTGTATTGATGTAAGAAAATTTATATTAAGGTTATTTAAGAAAGGAAAATCTTATCGTGAAACAGCTGAAATTGTCTATAGAAGCCACTCGCGTGTACAGAAAATCATTGGAAGATTTAAAAGCGATGGATTAATTGAAAATAAAAGTGGAAGAGGAAGGAAAAGTATTCTGAGTGACGTAGCCAAAAGGAAAATTTTGAAAAACATCAAGATTGATCCTAAACTAAGTGCAGTCAAATTAGCTGCAGAAACTTCTCGAATAATGTGCAGAAGTGTAAGTGTTGAAACTGTGAGAAATTTGATTAGACATGCTGGATATAGCAGTCGAGTAGCTAGAAAGAAACCATTTATAAGCAAGCTTACAAAATCAGAAAACCGTTTGGAGTTTGCAAAAACTGATCAACTGAAGACAGATAACTTTTGGAAGAAAGTCATATTTAGTGATGAAAGTAAATTCAACATTTTTTGGAAGTGATGGTCGTCGCACCGTTTGGAGAAGGCCGAACACCGCTTTGGATCCAAAAAATTTACGTCCTACAGTTAAACATGGTAGTGGCCCCGTCATGGTTTGGGGTTGTATGGCTTCAAATGGGGTAGGAAATTTAGTTTTTATAGGTGGCATAATGGATCATAAGCTTTATATATATATACTCCATAACAATCTTAAAGAAAGTTTTAAAAAATTGGGTTTAGATGGAAATTTTATATTCCAGCACGACAACGACCCCAAACACACGGCACATAATGTCAAAATGTGGTGTCTTTTTCATTGTTAACAGCAATTGAAAACACCACCACAGTCCCCTGACATCAATGTCATAGAAAATTTGTGGGCCACACTCGAAAGAGCTAATGTCATAGAAAATTTGTGGGGCACACTCGAAACAGCGGTCCAAAAACCCCAAATTAGGAACAAAGCCCATTTAAAGCAAGTGTTATGAGAAGAATAGGATAAAATATCTCCAGATACCACCAAAAAATTGGTCGAATCGGTACCAAGACGTTTGGAGGACATTATAAAAGCCAAAGGACATGCAACCAAATATTGACACTGTTTTTGTATGTGATACATCACAAAAATTTCAATGGTGTATCCTTAATTTTTTGAGGTAAAGATCTGCCTATGTTTATTTCAAATACTAGTGAAATTTTTAATTTTAGATATTTTGTTGTTGATTTTCGTTATTTTTACTGTAAATTAAGCCTTTTGTTACGTGTGAAAATAAAAACACGTTTTCTCTTCCAGTTAATGTGTTATTTCTATTGAAAGTTGGATTTATCAAGTGAAAGTAAGGTGTATCCACAATTGTTTGAGCCACTGTACGTACAGATTTTTCATCATTTAATAGTACAGACAGGGAGAGATATGATGTCTTATTGTGCCGAATTTTATCAGTTAAACTTCATCGAATTTTTATATATTTCGTGGATGCACTATTCTGCATGATGTTCTTTATTACACACAGCATATCCACGAACCGGATCCCCGCTAACATTACTATATGATAGAGTAAGTCATCTGCGAAGGTCATGATGAACCAGGTGCATCACGTGATATTTACCATATGGAGGGGAATTAATATACACGGCGGAAAGCTATTTTCAGACGGCAGATGGGGAAATTTGTAAAAGAAATTACTACACAGCGTTTACTCCCATGGTTACGCTTTCACATCTGGTGTTTCGTATTATTTCGTGGGAATTTAAAATAATCCTTCTTTCTCTTCCTCATTTTCTTTCGATATGGTAACTTTCACAAAACTGACAGCTGATATTTTGAAAGAAACGTAAATACAGTGGTTATGTTATAACTAAAAACCGATTTTTACTACTAAAATAGTAAGGGAATTGTTCTTTGCATTGAATTCACGTTACAGTAGCCTGATACCTCAAACTGATGGTACCGATTGTCGTCGTAACAGAATCCGTAAAAAACACTTCAAATGTTTTCTTCAGTTTTGCGTGTCTCTTCGACAAAATTTTCAGCCGCACATAAAATAAAACGAAATACAGGGTGTTTACAAAGTTCCGGACCCATTTTGATGTTTAATAACTCATAAAATAATGAAGGTATAAACAAACTTACGGCATTTATTGATGGAATAACTAATATATTTTCTTTCTCAAGTTTGAATATCTTTACTTTTGTAAATATCGTCTGCGCGTGTGGTTCATTTCAGATAATTTCATTTTCCAGGCTAAATATCTATACTTTTCTAAATATCGCCTCCTTATTAATTGCATTTTTCTCTCTTTTGTTTTTGACAACTTTTGCAATGTTATGTTTACTTTTGCTTTGTTATCGCAAAGGGATTCCCCAAAGGTTAATGTGTGGTGTGGACTAATGCTCGACCGAGTCATTGGGCCTTTCTTTTTTACAGAAAACACGGTCTGATCAGTTGTATACTTAGACATGTTGGAAAACTTCGTATTTCCATAACTAGAAGAGCTTCAGCCACATGTCTTTTTGCTACAAGATGGTGCACCACCTCACTGGGGTACCATCGTTCGTAGTTCTTTGAATGACCATTTTACAGGAAGATGGATTGGGCGAAGAGGTCCAATTCCTCGGCCACCCAGATCACCTGATATAACGACGCCGCTGGACTTTTTTCTTTGGGGATTTGCAAAGGACAACGTTTACAGGAGGAGAGTGTCGAACATGGATGACCTAAAAGCCAGAATTACAACCGCAATAGCCTTTGTTATTTCTTCAAAACATTTTTTAGTCCAAAGTGGCAATTTGCTCAGAAGGATTATAAATTTCGTTTTGGCATTTTGCGTTGATTCATTACAAGCGTTTTTTAACTATTCAAATTGTTGTCACCAAATTTTATCGCCCTGTATTATATTTAAAGAAATTATATAATGAAGAATCTGCATAAATGTGTATATGTTTCTCGCATTGTGATAAAACAACGGTATCTAAAGCCATCAAATTTTGAATAGCGTAATCCATCTGCGAATATGGGCATCTGGAAGTCCAAATTCGAAATTCTGAATTACCCTTGAACGAACTCCGTTGTTACGAACTTTTTCTAGATCCGAACGAATTTGTTTTATTATTGATTTAATATTTTGTAAAACTTTAACAAATTTTTAATGAACAAACTCAAGGATTTCAAAGCGAGCCATGGCAACGTTGTACAGAAAAAACACTTTTATCTCCGGCGCGCGAGACTATGTATCGAAAATTCTAAACATTTGCTCATTTTAAAATCATTTTGCGATATTGCTGTTGAACTGAATTTTATGGTTTAAGGACGAAGAACATGATATTTAGTAAATAAAGGTAACACACAAAACGTTAAAAAAGGGCCCTTTGGACGTAATTTAAAATCCGAAACCTTTCAGATTTTTATTTTTAATTGAAATTATTTTTTATTTTCTCTGAATTTCGTAAATGTATTTAACGCTTCATCAATCTCATGCCAAGCGATCGTAGTAGTGTCTTCCTCATTCTATTACTTTTTTTTAACCGGATATAGCGCTTTTTAAATTTTGAAACTTTTGTATTTAATTGAATTTTAACTTTGCAACCAAAATTTAATAAATTTTGCCCAAATGAATTTCCTATAGTAACATTTAAATTTATCAGGACTGAGTGTTCTGTGCATACTTTTGGTGAACATTGTCGTAATAGTGTCAAAATCCTGGTCTCGAACAGGGAGCTGAATGCAGCTATGTTCTGTGTAAGTGGCAGAATAACTGCACGTACGAAGGGTTTAAAATGACCCTTTTATTAAACCACTATTTACAGCCACTCCCCAACTCGGAAGGGATAACAGAAAATAATGACTGCACTTGGGTCTAAACTGAACAATCAAATAATTTAAAATACAGCTAAGTAGAAAATTAAGTAGTCGTTGCTCTCAGAGCTTTAAACGCGAGGTTGGCCTCTATTCTAAACGATCAATGGTGCGCATCAAGATTTGGCTAATACTAACGCACTTAGATTACTTCGATAAGTATTAGAGTAACAGCGCTAAGGCTTAGAACTTAAATACTAGCTAGTCAGGCGAACGTCGTACAGAGCCGAAGTGATCTGAGACTAAAAGCTCTCTCACCCTGAGAAGTTCCTGGCTTTGGCTCCACTTCAAATAAGCATAAGGCTGAATCGCGCGCTCATTCTAACGGGAAGTTGAAATAAGAGTTCACAGGAAAGAGAAATTAACATAAAACTTTGTTAGTTTAAACTAAAACCTTACAAAGTTTTGAATTAACTCTTTAAACTATAGGTTGTGTAATATTTAATAGAATGCACGGGACAGGGACGGTTCCGAGAGCCTATCACCCCTCTTACCTTACCACTGTACCATAGTCGTATCTTCTTCAAATAACGACACCTTTTCTAGGTGAAATATTTACTATACTACTATGTATAGATTACATTTGAGAAGAAATAAAACATTTTCGCTACACTAGAGCGCGCTAAGCAGCGTCCGATGTCTTCTCTTCCACATAGCTATCTCCCTACTCCCACCTGCGACGGGGGGGGTACAGTTCGCTCCCTTCTTCCGGCCGAGGGAAGAAGAAGAGTTCTGTACCCCTTCTTTGAGGGTGGGTAACCAAGTGTTCTTTTATAGCAAGGAGACGTTACACCACCAACTCACGAAAGGACTTTCATCGGCTCTTCGCATATTTAGAGTGCACCCATGCCACACAGACAATATACATTTACAAACATACATGGCTTTATTTCATGCGGGGGCAACACATTTCTTTTAAATCACTCGGTTTGTTGATTAAATTTTAAACGTAATTTTCACAGGCTTTGCCATGCGGCAACGTGTTGCTTTTAAAACGCCGAGCCTGTTAATCAAAATTTCATTAAATTCGCACAAAACAAATATAAACAAACCTCTATCAGAAAAATATTTAAAACAAATAAAAAAATGAAATATTTTATGCTTTATTAGGATAATTTATTTTTACACGTCTCTATTGTATATGTCCTTAATGCTTTAAAATATTCCTGTAATCACTAATATAAATGAAGAATATAATAAATATAAACATATAAAAAAATCTGAAAGATTTCAGATTTTAAATTACGTCCAAAGGCGCGTTTTTTTAACGTTTCGTGTGCTACCTTTTTTTATTAAATATCATGTACTACGTACTCAAACCATAAAATTCAGTTCAAAATTAATATCGCAAAATCATTTTAAAATGAACATATCTTTAGAATTTCCGTAAGTCTCGTGCGCTGGAGATAAAAATGTTTTTTTCCGTACAGTGTTGCCATTGCTCGCTTTGAAATCATTTAGTTTGTTAATCAGAAATTCGTTGAAATGTTACAAAACATAAAATCGATAATAAAGCAAATTTCAAATTCAAAATTAGGGCTTCCAGATGCCCATATTCGCAGTAGGATTACGTCATTCAAAATTCGATGGCTCTAGGTTTTATCACAATGCGAGAAACGTGCATACATTTATGCAGATTTTTCATTTTTTAAAATTTAATGCAGAGCGATAACATTTAGTGGCAACAATTTGAAAAGTGAAACGGGCATTCGGAGTGAATCGACGCAAAATCGCAAAACGAAAGTAATAGTCCTTCGGGACTAAATCCCTTTGGACTAGTAAAAGTTAAATTCAAAATTCGGGTTTCGAGGAGCATGTATAGGAAATGGTAACTACGTCCGTTCAGAATTTGATTACTGCAGACGCCATTATTTTTTTCACAACTCAAAGAACGCACATACGTACATATATAGTACATACATTCTTGATGACTTAATTATAGAAACAAGAAGATAGTCGAGAATGTGAAAAAATTGGTACTGTAGCATTCAAAAAGCTATTGCTGATCAGCCTGTTTATTTGACAATTCGACATTGCCAAAGTCCTGAGCTTACCAGACTATTGAACTTTTACTGTTCTTACTAATGCATAGAATCGGATAAGGAAACACGAAAATGACCTCCGTGATGAAAATAAGAGCACTCATCGATTTTCTGTGCGATCAATACACTCTAAATTCCACCAAAGACACGAGAATGAATAATTTTGCATTCCTTATTTCGCTTGAACAACTTGCTTCTGGCAATAGCGACGGAAGAAGCCCCTATATTTTAACTCTTGCAGTCCGAAAATATTTTTAATTCGAGAATTAATAAAAATCCCATGTGGACAGCATATGAGTTATTAGTACGGCTTGTTAAATTATAAACATTTATTGCTGTACGCCGTTTAAAATTATTTCCTCTAATTATTCTAACTTAATTAAGCTCTCCCTCGAGGTAAGTTGAAAATGACATCAAAAATACAAAATTTTGAAATTAAATATACCAGTTAGTTGTTGACGTACGGAAGTAAAACTTCTTGTATTTTAATTTTTTCATAACTAGTAAAAAACTTTCCCAAATATAATTATAGGAAATGGGAACCCACCTTAAAAGAGTTTTCTTTATTTCTCCAAATTAAATTTTTTTTAAAAAAATTTTGACACTGCAGAAACATGATTATTTTCATTACTTAAAACATTTTTGTATCTGGAAGTGTACGACAGCGACCAACGATTGCGAAACTAAAGGCCAAGTATTAGGTGAACATACATACATATATACACTGCTTATCATAAATTAAGGAAAAAATCACAAAAATAGCGATTACTGAAGAAATTATATGTAGAATTCTATGAAACTTATCCACAATATACAACACATAGTAAGCTACCAAATAACACAAAAAGAAATTACCACACAACTATGGCAGTATAGAAATTAGCACATATATAAAATAAACAAATCGAAGGTGTCAGTTTGCTACAGGAAAAGTACCTTCAATATGGAATAGGATCGCCTCTAGAAGCAATACACCACATACGGCGATGTGCGATGCTTTCAATTAGGCGGTCTATCAGTTCCATAGGAAGCGAGAGCCATTGCTCTTGCAAAGCAATTGCAAGAGCGGCAAGAGTCTGAAGGGGCGGATTAAGAACAGCTAGACGTCTCCCTAAAGCATTCCAAACGTGCTCGATAGGATTCAAATCCGGGGATCGAGCTGGCCACTCCATGCGCATAATTGTTTCTTGTTGAAGATAATCATCTACGATGCGAGCCCTGTGTGGCCTTGCGTTGTCGTCCTGTAACAGGAAAGCACCACCTATTGCTCTGGAATATGGGCGTACATAAGCATCAAGGATGTTATCTCTATAAACCTGAGCATTCACAGTTCCCCTTGGAAAGACATGGAAGTCTGTGCGTCCACCCAAAGATATACCACCCCAAACGCAGACACCTCCTCTTCCGTATGCATCTCTTTCACGGATGTTTGACGGACGATAACGGATTCCAGGTTCTCTCCATATAAAATAACGCATACTACCGCTTTCTAGACTAAACGTGGACTCATCCGTAAAGAGAACAGCCCTCCATTGATCAGGCGTCCAGTGGACATGTTGTCGTGCGCTCTGCAAACTGTCCCTCCTATGGCGTGACGTGAGCGACACGCAAATGGCTGGTCGCCTCGCCTACAGATCACCTCCGTTAAGGCTTCTACGCACAGCTGACGTTGACACCAACCTTCCGGTGGCTGCAGCAAGGGAGGATCTAGAAAAATCGGAGTAGCGGTTCTATTCCTGCGTGCACATAATGTCAAATATCGGTCATCGGCGCTCGTCGTAGCAGTTGGCCGACCCTGCTTGAACCTCCTAGATGCCGAATCTGTGATTTGAAATTGCCTCCAAAGTCTATGAACCGCAGAAGAACTTACATTTAGCCATCTGGCCACTTCTGTTTGACTTTGTCCTGCCGCTAGTCTCCCAACTGCTCTCCATCGTAGTTCTGCAGGGAAATGATGCCTGGAGGTCATTGTTTCGAATTGGCTATCTCAGATTTCTGATGTCACTATCACAGTGAAATACGTGGGCTTGCTCTCAAACATGGACTTTTATGCTCCTCGCAGATGACTTATTCCGAGTGTAGTGCCACTAATTTGCATATTGCAGTTTTACTCAACTACTCTTACTTGGCAACATATTCAAACTTTACACGGTTTGGGTTATTTTTGAGGGAGTTATCGCTACTTTTGTGATTTTTCCTTAATTTTTGATAACCAGTGCATATACTTTTGGTACTGCCGATTGTAGATTGCAATAAAAAGGGGAAGTGCGCAACTAGATATGCGTTTACTAGATATGCGTTTCAATGTTCTACAGCTAGTCATTTTTAAGTTACGAGGAGATATATATATTCATACGTATAGACGTCACAAAAAAATCCATTTGAATGCATTTTACAGTCTGTTCTATAATATGGAGTTCTTCATTATGTCCGTGTATGTACAGACATCAGACAAAAAATAGTCAAAACTGATTTGGTAACAGTTAAAATGGATATTTTCTTTGAAATCTGATAATCGAAATTTTTTGCGATTACAATACTTCCTTTACCTCATAAAGGAAGTCAAAATACTTAACATCCCTCTAAAATTCTTACTGATATTCACAAATTTAATTCGTCAAATTTAATTCTTTCGATTTTCTACATGCAACCGTATTCCGAAGCGATATATTTAAGGAATGACGATTCCTTCGGGAGGCATTACCTCATCCTCTGCCCTTGTAGCTCGCTTAATTGTTTTTCCATTGCGTCAAGGGGTGAAGCCGAATGCCTTGAACTTCACAACCCAATCCCTTCTTCACTTTCACCATTTGCCTTTGAAAGAGAGTTTACCGAACGATGCGGTGTCATTAGTACCTTAGTAGTTGCTGTATCAGCAAGGAAAAGAAAATGGTATGTAGGAATTTTTGTGCAGTCAGTTGTTTCTTAAAAAACTGATATTAAGATTATATTTAAGCAAGTAAAATGGTTCATGAAAACTGTAAATTAGCATTTATACCTGATGGAAACAGGGAGGGATTTACTAATTTTGTTTGAAAACTATAGACCATGATTTATCGATTAAGCTATTTCTAAATCCTCGTAGATTACTAAGCTTCGGTTGCAGTAGTTGAACAACATTTTAGGCTAGCTTTATGGTTGTATGTGATATCTTTATTTATCGCATCCAAATATTTTATTAACAACAGAGAAGGTACTAGCCTGAAACCCTATTTTTTTGTCCGTATCATTTTTTCAAATGTTATCGCTGAGTACTAATTTTACTTTCTCGTACGAAATGAAAAGGACGTATTATAATCGCGAAAAATTTCGGATACCATATTTCAACGAAAATATCCATTTTGACCGCTATCGAATGCAATTTAGTGATGTTTTTGCATGACATCTGTACGTGAGGACAGAATAAAGGACTCTTTTCCCCCCCAAAATTATAGAACTTATTTAAAATGGATTCTGAAGAGGTGGCGTCTGTGCGTATATACATACGTATGTATGTATATATCTCGCATAACTCAAAAACGAATAGCCTCAGAACGTTGAAATTTTGTACATAGGACTGCTATAACAGGTAGATGTGCACCTATTTTTGTTGCAATCGGTCGCATCAAAAGTATATAAATATATGCATATATATATATATATCCACTCTGTTACTCGGCTCAGCGAGCTGAGTTCTTTAGTGTTATACGTTTGTAAATTGCGCATTTTTTGCTTTAAAAATGATTGAATTATGTTGTTCTTATCTTCCATTCAAGATTTTTACGCCTTTAGTAAATCTGCATGCAATATTTGTAGAATTATCAACAATTTAAAAATTGTTTAAGTGCGGCAAAGTCTAATTATTTTTACGAAAGCAGCTACCTTTCTTTACTTTTGAAACTTAGCCGATTAGTGGATTTGTTGCCAACCTAAAGAAACTAAGCCTCGCAATAACAAAATAAAGTCTCCTTTTATTATTGCGAATTAAATTATGCTTAGTCCACTCTGGAATTATCATTTAAGTTATTAAATTACCCCATATATTGACTCAGCATAGCGTACGCAACAAATTAAGTCAGCTTTTATGCATTCAGTGTCTTTTTGCCTAGTGAGACCAAAAGTAAACTTTCAGTTTTGTGCATCGAAAAATCTGCCTTCTTGCCCGCTGGATGTCTTGTTTTTGTGTAGAAACTGTAATTTTAATTGTAAAAATTGTTTGAATTGTTTTAACTGTATTTGGTATTTTATGGTTTTCTATATCTTTCAATTTTTAATACAGATATTTTGAGTTTACATGTATTTTTTACTTGTCGCGAAATGAGAACTAAATTAATTGAATAAGAAAATAAAAGAGCGCGTGCATTTAATATTTAATAAATAAATATCTCGTAATTGCTATTGCCATCGAGGAAAATCGAGATATTTATAGATTTTACCAGAATATTCTAGTGAATAATTAAAAAGCTTACAAAAGACGAATTTAAACACCTCAGCTCAGTTGCAACAGTTTTAAGCGAATGGTTTGTTTACTTAATGCTGTTACTGATTGTAGCGAATTCGCTGTGAGATTGAATTAGTTCCTCTATTTTGAATTGAGTTCTGTTTAACGTTTGAGATATTGTACGAGTATCTCTGAGGAAATATTTCAGCATTTTATTTTATTTATTGTAAAAAGAATAAATTTCGATAACTTTTTAACGACTCAATCCATTACGAACCCGTACGCACTCAACAATATCTTTATTGTATAGCGCCTGTGTGTTACCGCTCGAAAAACCGTAAGCTATGTAATTCTTAATTTAAAAGCAATAAACGCAGTTCTTCGTCTCTATTATTATCAGTTGCTATATGGACCCATGAAATTATATTAAATGGAATCATTATAAGCATGATATATTTTTTTTTCTTTTTTGTAATAGCTATTTTTGACAGCTGATCGTGCAAGCGGCTGATTATTTTAAATGAATAATCCATCAACTCGCTATTAAAGTTGGCAATACGGAGCGACATTCATCGTTAATCTCTCTTAACTCTTAACAACTCTTAATTACGCTTAATGATGATTAATTCAAAGTCAAGTAAAAAACACAGGAAAGAGAAAATCCATATTGGAAGTAACACGAAAATGCTGTTAACAATTTACTAGTAGTTTCAAGAAATTTAATCTGGAGAATAAAATCATTTCCCCACGCAAATTAAATCAGTGTTATTTACAACGCAGAAATAAACATTGTTAGAAGTGAAGAAAACAATATGACGTTTATTGTATGACGTTAAATTATAAACCGGCCGCTTCTGTCTTTTAAATGTCCGGAAAAATGCCTAAAGGGAACACCAAACATTAACTTTAAAAACTGCACAGAATTTTACTCTCCAGAACAACTTTATAAAAAAACGAAAAGAAAAGGAAAACAAAAATCTCAAAGGTTTCAGATTTTAAATTACGTCCAAAGGACCGTTTTTTTTAACGTTTTGTGTGTTACCTTTATTTATTAAATATCATGTTCTTCGGACTTAAACTATGAAATTCAGTTCAAGAGCAAGATCGTAAAATAATTTTAAAATGAGCATATCTTCAGAATTTCCGGTACACAGTCCCGTGCGCTAGAGGTAATTCCCCCCCCCGTACAGTGTTGCCATTGCTCGCTTTGAAATACTTGCATTCGTTAATCAAAAATTTATTGAAGTGTTATAAAATATGAAATTGATAATAAAACAAATTTCAAATTGCAAATTAGGGCTTCCACACGCCCATATTCTATGAAAATTACATTAGTCAAATTTTGATGGCTCTAGGTACCGTCCATTTATCACAATACGAGATACATACATACATTCACGCAGATTCTTCATCATTTAATTTTTTTAAATATAATACAGGGCTCTAATATTTGGTGGCAACAATTTGAAAAGTGATTCGCTACTTATAGTTTTCAACACAAAATGCCAAAACGAAATTAATAGTCCCTCAGGGCAAATTGCTCCTTTGAATTAAAAAAAAATCAATAAAAATCTATTGCATATAAAACAAATTACAAATTAATAATAATATTAGTTATCCTAATAAATAAATTAACCAACTTCCCATTGCCTTCGCTCGACAAACGTCCAGTATCCAAGAGAAACATTAAATTTAAAAACTGCATAGATAGAATTATCTCCCTCATTTTTTCAAGTGGCAACAGGGCTGATATCAGCAACAATGGCTGCGTGCCATTGTTGCTGATATAAGGAGAGAGAATTATCGATTTGTTGATGCGATTTCGTCAAAAACATAAAAAAGAAATTCTCATTTGAATTTTGAAAAAATCGCTTCGAGGTGCGCTGGCTTTTGTCTAAATTAACCCCCTATGTACCAAATTTCGTAGCTCTGGGTCTATTAACTTACGCGTAGCACGAACGAAAGACACACTCACAGACAGACTCTTCTTTTTATATACATAGTTTACGTTAAAAACAATAATTAAGAGAGCTAATTTCAACATCGCCATTGTGCCATGGAATAGAATTTCAAACTTGATTTTTTAGACCAAACGCTTGCAGAATCAGCTGCTCAAGATAATTAGTGTCAAAAGGGAAAATATACATAATAATTTCAGTGACTCCATTTAATATAATTTCATGGACCTGTGTAATAATGTAGATAAAGAATTACATGTATTGCTTTTAATTCATCTAGTTTGTTAATTAAAAACATACCGTTACGAATTCTGTATATATATATATATATAAATAATTTTAGTGAAATTATATGTGAAACTGTAATATCTGTTGTATAATGTAACATGAAAAATCTGAAGAGACGAAGCTCTGCCGGAAAAAATGAGATTACAGGGGCAAGTCTTTTTAACACCGAGGTAAATTAGCCAGTTAGCGAGATATCGCCAAGCTGGCGATGGTTTTGGCGACACATTTTTGTCGCCCAATCTGCGAAAATACTCCCAAAGTCGCTAAACTTAACGACCATTTGGCGACATTTTGGTCCAGTCCCCGTACAATTATAATTGATACTGTAACTGAATAACTGCAATTGATCCCTATGTGTTACTGTAACCGTATCTGGCTCTTACATGTAACTTAAGTCGTATATACATTACAGAAATTTCAAGAAATGGAAGGCACTAGAAATTTGTTAGCGGCCGGGCAGAACAATATAAGAGCGGAGAGAACATCAACTCTCAGTTTCTCAGTGCAGAGTGGACTTCGGATTATTGAGATATACCCTCAAGCAGTTTGTTATTTAGATGCTCTTTGCATTGCGTTGTGTTTAATGTTCTTAGTAGTTTGAAGTGTAACTACTGATTGTGTTGTGTGATGCTGTTAAGAATTGTACAAGTACTTTTGTAGAAAGTTCCGGAACTGCAAAATGTTTCTTTTGGTAAAAATAAATTTTATCAAGATATCATTGGTTCCGTGTGCGTTTAATCCATTAAGAACCCACAGGCACTCAGTTATACATTATAAGGTTTCTCCTTCAATCTCTTAATTTTTTTACTAAGCATATGCTGTGAAACCCTATGTGGAGGACAGTGAGCAAATCTAGGCTATGTCCTTTAGTGTTGAAGAACTACAAAGTCAGAAAGGAGGGTTTAAAGTGACCCTTTAATTTAAATAATTACAACTCTCCGACTCGAGAGTAAGCCACTACTTGGGCTGTACTAAAATAATATAAAATAAGGTGTGTTAACAATTCAGATACCTAAGTTTAACGTTAAGTAGGACGGCGAAGGAAGCCTAACGCTCAGTGAAATGCAATAATGCGAATTTCACTAGCAAGAACTAGTAATTGCAAATTTTGCCTATGAAGGCGAACTTTCAGTAGACAGAGGAAATCTTTGCGCGCACAGCCTTACGGCGATAAATCCAAGGCTCTGTTTTTCCTCTCGTTAACTCCTGCCTTTTAAACTGCTAACAGATATATGCGATTTGCATAAATATCTCGCTCGCGCTAAATTCGGGCACCAACTGAAACTTCGAGATATCGATAGGAAAGTTCAAACTAAAAATAACTTGGTTAACTAAAATAATGAATGCTACAACATTAAATTTGAAAGAAAAATTAAGTATCTTGTGCTTTGCGAAATGGTAACGCATTGCGCGTGAAGGATAAAGTATTTTATTCTCGGGAATGGTTAAAACATTTCTCTCAAATTGTTGTGTTTGTTGATTAAATTCAAAAACAGATGCATTATGCTTCGCCGAGTGTCAAAACAGTTCTTTTGAATCGCTGAGATTTCCAATCAAATTTGAAAGTTAACTAACTATCTTGCGGTTTGCTGAGTTGTAAGTTGCTGAGTTTTTAAGTCGGTGAGTTTGTAAGCCGAGAATTTATTAATTTAGCACAAAATACGAAAAAAATAAAAACCATATTCGAAAGTCAAAATCCGGCCTTCGAGGTGCGTATGTTCGTGCGAAGGATTACACGTTATGTTCAGAAAATGGTAGCTGTAGGTGTCGTCGTTTTTACTCACTGCGAGAAACACACATACATACAGATTCTTCATTACTGGATTACAGAAGCATAGTTGGTTTAATCCGGCATTCAGTAATGCGCCCTCGTGAATCACGATTGAACTGCATATGAATACTAACTTCGATTTCATAAATTAACCAAGCTTTACACACACAACAATTTTGATCGCGTTAACTCTAGTCAAATATCCGCCCACATCTTGCACAGAAAAAAAAAGTTCTCTATCTCCCGTTCTACTGGACAGATTAACGAAATTTAGCTTGCGTTTTTCATATCTCGAAAGCTTAACTTAGGGTATTTATTAGATTTATGTGCAGCACTGTTCTAATATAGGTATTTTGACACAAAATCTGACTTTTTCTGAACGCCATATCCATTGTTTTCCATACATCGATTGCACGACTCAAATTATGCCAAAATGCTAAGTTTTCTAAAAATCGCACGAATAATTTTTAAAAAATTAGCTCTTAGAATTTCAGCTCTTCAGTGTCAACTGAACTTGTTATATGTTAATTAATAGTTCTATCAAAATGAAATTCGCAGATATTTTCTTGTAGATCGCAGATCTTTCTATTTCTAAATTTGTATTTTTTAGTAATTTTTATAAATTTTTCTAAAAGATTTTTAAATTACAAATAAATCATAAAAATTATCATAAATTATCATCAAGTTTTACCCTAATCTTAAAATAGATATATTTCTAGGCATACCTAAAAAAAATTAGAGCTTTCTATTCAAAATTTCCGAAGATATAGAATTTGTATATATGCGCGTTTTAAAATTTCGCAAATTTTTATAAGCAATAATAACGCCAAATGTAGTTTATGCATTGAAAGTTGCACCACTCCCCCCCCCTATTTTTTCTGCACTCGTCTACACTGAAAATTAAAGGAAAATAGGTTACCCTAAATTAAGAATTTCGTCAAGTGAATTATACACTGACTACCAATAAGTATTTGGACACCTATGCAAATGACGATATCTGCGGTCCTAAGGTACGTCACGGACTCCGCCGGTATATATCGTGCAGAAAACAGCATCGGCTTTAGTCGCATGCAAGATGCCTCGCAGTTCGGAGCTCTCTGATTTCGAGAAAGGTATAATTATCGGATATCACAAATGTGACCGATCCTTAAGGGACACATCTGGCGATCTGAAGTACCCAAAATCGACAGTGGCCTATGCGATTAAGAAGTGGAAGGTGAGCGGTGATTGTCGGAATGGGCCCCGAGTCGGCAGACCAACGAAACTGTGAGATAGAGACTGACGAGTGCTGTCCATAGAAATTCGGAAGAACCGCACCCAACCGATGGCCCTCATCCGCGAGGAGTTTCCACAGACATCCGGGACTATTGTTTCAATGAATACCATCCGTAAGGAAGCACATCTGCTTGGTTTTCATGGTCGTGCTGCTGCCCATAAGCCTTTGATCACAAACTCCAACCTCACTGCTCGGTTAATGTGGTGCAAAGCACATCGAAATTGGAACGTAGATCAGTGGAAACGGGTTCTTTGGAGTGACGAATCAAGGTTCACCCTTTACCGTTCGGATGTCTGGGTCTGGCGTCAACCTGGAGAACGTCTCCTGCCAGAATACATTATGCCAACAGTCAAGCTCAGCGGAGGTGGAATTATGGTTCGGGGGTGTTTCTCCTGGTATGGACTGGGACCCTTGGTCCCCATTCATGGTAAGCTCAACTCCGATGCCTACTGCAGTATTTTAGATGACAATGTGCTTCCTACGTTGTGGCAGTTTTACGGGTTGGACCCCTGTTACTTTCAGGACGACGATGCCAGTTCTCATGTTTCGACGTTAACCAAGGCTTGGTATGGTGCCAGTGCAGTTCGTCGAATGGACTGGCCTGCCCAGAGTCCAGACCTGAACGCTATCGAGAACCTCCGGGACGAGTTGCATCGCCGAATTCAGGGGTGTACTATCCGTGCAAAATCGGTGAAGGAAATTCTATGTCTTCTCGAAGCAGAGTGGAAGAAAATACTACTAGCTGTCATACAAAGACTTGTGGAAAGTATGCCCTGGAGGATCCACGCTGTAATTACCTCTCGTGGAGGCTCTACCAGCCTCCACGAGTTCGACGATTTTGAATAAAGTTAGTTTTCTTTTCTATCACAGGTGTCCAAATACTTATTGGTAGTCAGTGTATTTAAACTGAAAAAAGCGCACCAAGATAAATTTTCGAATTTGTGCGTAAGTTTCTCATTAAGTTTCATAAAATTTAATATTTAGGCATACCTTGATTCTTAGAATGAAAAATCTAGAAAAAACTTCTATATCAGTTCAGGAAAAGCCCGATTTTGTGTCCAAATACGCGAGTCTAGTGTTATGTAAAATGTAATATATATCCTAAGTCGCACTTTCGAGACATGGAAAATGCAAGGTAAATTTCGTCAATCGGGCCAGTGGAGCAGGAAATATAGAACTGTCCCTCTCTTTTGTGTGTGTGTGTGTGTGTGTGTGTGTGCAGAGTATACATTCAACGTAAAAGACCTGCCTTTGCCATATCTACGTATTGAATTATTTATGCGGAATTTCTGCATTGCACCAAGCATGATTAATATCGCGCTCGTAGTTGGGCTCAGGTGTACACAATATCGTTTCTATGGTAATGGTATACGTCACTTGTATAAATAACAAATTAGTCTGAAAAGCAAATATTCTAAATGTTGGGTAGAAAGCACTTTTGCTTTCATGGCTTGTGAATTATTTCTTATGATAAGTAGGCAACATTTTCTTTAAGACAACTAGTTTCTGATTTGTACATCGAAGTCTTGACAAAAACCACTTATTTGTTTTTTTGAAGTTGGGAACAAACATACTGCAAAGTTTATAAGAAAATTAATTTTCGAAATTAAATATTTTTTTAATAATTCCATCTTTTCCGTTTTCTCACGTATACAATGTTGCCCCTCACCATGAGGGGCAACATTGAGTGTTGTGAGTGGTTTCCCTGCATTTCTTGCCCACCAGCGGCCGAGCGGTAAAGACGCTGAACACTGGTAGTTCGGTCCTAGGTTTGAATCCCGCGAACGAGCTGGCTGCATGGGCGTTTTCGTGGTTTTCCGTATGTGTAACGTGTATACGAGCCAGTTTCCCTTAGAAAGTCCTCCACGAAGGAATCCCTCCCTTTAGGCAGATAGCCCTCGTGTGCTTTGCCATAATTGAATAACCTAACCTAACCTAACCTGCATTTCATTTAAACTTCTTGAACTGAATTAAATCTACTTCGTCGATAGCGCATAAACCACGATAGAATAAATACACTCTTCAAAATTCACTATATTTATTTACCATAGCGACATCCTATCGCTAGTTCACTTAACAGCGTTACATCTCATTCCTTTTATAACAGATTATATCATCTGAAGAATTCTCTAATCGTTGCCACATGTTCTATTCAAATACGGTATCTAAATATAAAACGATGTATAAAAAAAATTAAACAAATAAAAAAGAAACAGTTTTTCACAGACGATTCAACGCCGCTTACCCAATGCCCATGCGCTTCTCGTAAACATTCGCCTCTGTCCGAGACAGACTGGCAGCAATATTTGCTGCTAATACGAAACACTTATTTTCTCGAATTTCATCAGAGATATATTTCTTATTCAATTAATTCAGTTCTCACTTCGCGGCAAGGCAAAAATGGATAAAAACTCAAAATATTTTCATCAAAAATTGAAAGATATAGAAAAACATAAAACGCAAAATACAGTTAAAGCAATTAAAAAATAATTTTTTACAATTAAGATTCAGTTTCTACACAAAAACAAACAATTCGGCCGACAGGCAACAAGGCAGATTTTTCGGTGCACAAAATTAAAAGTTTCCTTTTCGTCCCGCTTCGCAAAAAAAATAATAAGGTGCGGAATGACTTAATTCATTATTCTGCTAAGTTTCAAATGTAAACAAATATGGCTGCTATAGTAAAAAAAAATTAGGCTTAGCCGCATTTAAACAGCTTTTAAATTTTTGATAATTCGACAAATATTGTATGCAGATTAAGTAAAGGCATAAAAGCCTTAACCAGAGGATAAGAATTGCCTGCATTGCGAAATTGATGCATTGTGAAAAAACAACGTTACCTAGAGCCATCCTATTCGGTATAAAGTAGTCTTCTACCCGAACGTGACCATCTGGAAGCCCGAATTATGAATTTCAAATTTGTTTTATTATTCTTGCATATTTTGCAAAACTTTAACGAATTTTTTATTAACAAATTCAACTATTTCAAAGCGAGTAAAGGCGACACTGTACCGAATAAAGCATTTTTATCTCCAGCGCGCGAGACTGTCTGTCGGAAGTTCTAAAGATATGCCGTTTTTAAGTATTTTGTGATTTTCCTTTTGAATGGAATTTTATATGACGTAAGTGTGAAGAACGTCATATTTAATGAATAAAGTAAGCACACAAACATTAATAATAAAAAGATAAAAAATGTTTTGTAAAGCTATCTTACTAAGAAAACTGAATACTGGTATGACGAACTGAAAAAAGAGTGAAAAATATATAGAACTGAAAAAAGAGTGAAAAATATATAGAACTGAAAAAAGAGTGAAAAATATATAGAAAAGTTTATCAGCAGTGGATCGGGAATTCTGAAACCTTTCAAATTTTAAAATTTTTTCCCCTTTGATTCGTTTAAATTATTAGTCGTAAGTGATGATTGTTTGAGTTGTAAACAGAACATCATCATTTCAATCCATGTAATTTTGAAGCTTGTTTACAAATAATAATGAATCTGTTAGCTTTCTTGAGACTTGAATTTTATTTTATTGTCAACCAAACTTATTTGTTGGCAATACTGATGCATTTTCATCCAATAATATGTTCCCTTATTTCACTGTGAATGAAAATTAGCTATGTGTGTGCCTTGAGAACGTAGCACAAGAGAGAACAAGAGTGAACCCGAAAAATGCAATTTACTGGTAGTTTTTTTTTTTTTTTTTTTTAACACAAAATAAATTGGGAAATGTGCTTCTCGAACATTTTTCTCCGAAGTTGGCGCTGTTGCAGTTTGGCTTCCGATCAAAACACATTTTCCGTATTCGCACCTTTTGCACATTTTCTTGGTTTGATTTGCCATTTGCTACTTTCTTAAAGCTTAGTTTTAGCTTTCTCAATGTTCCAGCGTGCATCCTTCTTGTACACCGAGTCGAAGAAAAAAAAATGGTTCAGTTGTATACCTTTCGTTCCACTGGGCCGATTGACGAAATTTAATAGCGTTTTCTATGTCTCGAAAGCGTGACTTCGGATATACACTCATGTCCATAAATTAAGGATAATGCAAAATCAGGCAAAGGAAGAGTTAGAAGCAAAACAAATTTGACTTATTTGTAAAGCTTATTTATTAAACAAAACGTAAAGAGCAAAAAAAGGTGCTATATGTTTGATATTATTAAAAAATTAAGGATTTTTTCTCCCTAGAGGAAATTAAAAAAAAAAACTATTTACAAAATAACAATATTACATGGTTGGTATGAGTGTTAATACATTGTATGTCTCCCAGACGATGCAATACAGTCCGTACGACGCCTAGGCATGCCGAGTATCAAATTATCGATCGGCTCTTGGGGGTATTACAGCACTCAAAAAGCAATGCTCTCCGAAGTTCCGGCAAAATTTGACGGTTGTAGCTGGCACCATTTTTTCCCCCTTTCCCCATAATGCGAGGAACATACATACATACAGCGGACGCTATCAACGGACGTTATCTCCCACCTGGGGCGATAACGCTTCTGTTGGGAAACTACCTTATGTATATCGTGAATAGTGTCAAATGGATGCAATAGCATTATGTGTCACACTGCCTCATAAAAATAGTGTTAGCAAGTATTTAACGGAATATTTTTGTTAAATATTAGCTAGCGAATGTTTTTTAAATTAAATGTTTTAATTATTGTGGACGAAATTCGCGAAAAAAACAGCAATTTCATTAAGATATACATCGATAATATGTTACATATGGCCTTTATTGGAAAAATCAATCCCAACATATACATCGATAATATAATTCATTATGACGTACACCGTGTCCTTTATTTTCGCAACCATTGGTCTTAAAGATAAACTTCCAATTACAAAAATGTGTTCAATGTTTTAAGCTCTGATATTTTCAATTAAAAAATTAATTTTACAAAAAATTACGAAGTCTAATTATTTCCTAGTACAAAGTAAAGGAAGTATTGTAATCGCGAAAAATTTCGGGTATCATACTTCAACGAAGATATCCAGTTCGACCGCTCTAGAATCCATTTGAACGATATTTTTGCGTGACAGAACGGACTCTTTTTTTTTTTTTTCCAAAACGGATTGTAAAATGCATTTAAAATGGATTCATTTGTGACGTCTGTTCGCACGTAACTACGTATCTCGCATAACTCAATAACGAGTAGCCCTAGAACGTTGAAATTTTGCATATGGGACTGATATAGCATGTAGTTGTGCACCTCTCTTTGTCGTTGCAACAATATGTAAATATTGAAACTCATTTATACGGCTTGGTGAGTCTATTTTTTTTATGTTTATATATTGGTAAATTGTGCACTTTTGCTTTAAAAGTGGATAAATTAAGTTGTTTTTATGTTCCGGTTAAGGTTTTAATACCTTTAGTTAATTTACATGCAATAGTTGTAGAATTATCAACAGTTTAAAAGTTTAAGTGGCGCTAAGCCTAACGAGTTGCCCATTTGGTTATTGAAACTCTTAGTACAATAGTGAATTAAGTCAGTTGGTTCATCAACTGACTTAATGTGTCAGGAGTGAGTGTTCTGTGCATGTGCTTGGCAAACATCTTAAAGTAACTCCTTAAAGTCCTTAAGTCCTGATCTGGAACAGGGAGCTGAAATCATCTATGTTCTGGTGTGATACTGTGCTGAAGAATAACTGCACTTGAAAGGGATTTAAAATCCTCTTTTATTAAATCAATATTATTTACACACTTCCCAACTCGGGAGGGATACAGAAAGTAAAAGACCACACTTGGGCCTAACTTAACAATCAGATAAATTTAAACTAAGCTAAATATAAATTTAATTAAATCCTTGCTCACCGAGGTAAATCGCGGAGTTGGCCTCTAACTAAATGGTGCGTAGCAAGAAATACTAATACTAGCGCACTTCAATTTATTTCAATAAGCAATCACGTAGTAAGCACTATGGCTTAGCAATTATCTGCTAGCTGGTCAGGCGAACGTCGAACAGAATGACCGTGATCTGAGACTAAAAGCTCTGTTACACTCAGAGGTTTCTACCTCTGGTTTAAATAGTACTTGGCTGTACTTCCAAATTAGCATAAGCTGAGAACGCGCGCTTCTTCTGACAGGAAGTTGAAACTGAGAAGAGATAGAAAGATTTAAATTAAAATAAAACTTTGTTAGTTTAACTAAAACCTTACAAATGGACCAAACTTGTGTCCTTTTGCACAGTCTGACCTAAAGTTAACTTTCAGTTTTGTGCACCGAAATTTGGTCTTCGTGCCCGTTGGCCCAAATTTAGTCTTAATTGTAATTTTTTTTTTTTTTTTTTTTTAACGGAGATTGAGTTTTTATGTAATTTTGCCTTGCCGCGAAGTGAGAACTCAATTATTTGTATTAGAAATATATCGCTAATGAAATTCAAGAAAATAAGTTTAAATGAAGTGCAACAAAAAATGTGTATAATTTAAGGAAATCATACTGTGTCCACGTCAAATTTTTTTATACGTTATTTATGTCTCCGAATTTATTTAGAAAATTTTTATATTCATTATGAAATGGCAATTAAAAGTTTGACGTCTCTAGAACAAAAATTAACGGGTATACTTAATTTCAAAATTTGGGATTTTGACGTGATTTTCAACTTATCTCAATGGGTTGGTTAGTAAATAAATGAAAACGGTTGATCTTCCCCCTTAAACACCATTCAGTTATATTCTTTTGTGATTTACTGGTAAGTAACTTTCTTTAACTCATATGTTCGTTGCAACTGATGTACCAAAGCAATTTTCACGCGGGTAATTTATGTGTTGGAAAAATGCTATTCGTATTCTCATGAAGTTTCATTACTTCGGAATCTTTATTTATTAGCCATGCGAAAATGCATTGAACTAGAAATATTTATTTTTTAAATTTATGCAAACAACCTTACTAGTTTCCTATGTGCAAATACGGAAGTTTACCAGTGTTTTCTCTAACACCAGTTTTATAAGTTTCATTGAATAAGATTTTCTTTTTGAAAAAATTTAAATTGAACAGTACTTTTCACAACAACTTGCACATAAATGCTCGTCATTTTATGCATTAAGAGGAGGAACCTTTTTTATAAATTGCTGTTCTATTCTTAATTGTATGCAAATTCGAACATTTGCTGCTCAGTTTACGTATAACTCTTAAATATTATGCCTGAATTTTAAATCAAGCGTCTCGGTTAAGTTTTGGCATTTTTTAGTCAAACAAGGCAATTTGCCCAGAAGGACTATTAATTTCGTTTTGGCATTTTTTGTCGATTCACTAAAAGCGTTGTTTCACTTTTCAAATTATTGCCACCCAATATTATCGCCCTGTATTATATTTAAAGAAATTCAGTAATGAAGAATCTGCATAAATAACAAATTTACTTGTAAAACTTTAACGAATTTTTGACGAACAAGGTCAAGGATTTCAAAGCGAGCAATGGCAAAGTTGCACAGGAAAAAAAAAAAAAAAATTTTTCTTATCTCCAGGACGTGAAACTGTGTATCGGAAATTCTAAACTTATGCTAAATTTAAAATTATTTTGCAATATTGCTCTTGAACTGAATTTTATGGTTTAAGTGCGAAGAACATGATATTTAATAAATAAAGGCAGTACACAAAAAGTAAACAAAGTTTTAGGCGTAAAGTAAAATTTAAAATCTGAAACCTTGTAGGAATTTATATTTATATTAAATAACCATTTAATTTTAATTTTAAATTACTTTCCTATAAACCTTCATTCTCCTAATTGTCTGTGCCAGAATATTTAAATTTGGTAGCGCGCGTAGGAAATGCAAATTCTACCAGTGGGAGAATAAGTTAAATATTGACGTTCCAGTAGAGGAAGGAGAGTCCGGGAAATTGCCGTGCGTACTTCTACGCAAACTTCTGTTTAGCAGTTACTGTTGGTTTCGACGTGGCTTAAGAGCTATTATCTTGCTGCCACTAGACTCATTTGCGCGCTGTAGGCTACAGGATTATATGAGCCCTGTAGGGTAATTCTACTATTAGTGAATATCTCTTGTTTTAAGATTGATTCGACTGTTTCAGTTACCGCCCAAGTTGAGGCGTAGTATGTTAGCGTCAAGTTGACGCATTGTAAGTAAGTTAAAGAGTTTAATAAAGGGCAGTTTTAACCCTTCGTCAGTGCAATCACTATTTCTCAAGATTCTACACAACAGAAGGAGAATAGAACGTTACAACCTTCCTGACTTTTTTTCTTTTTCTTCCCCCCCCCATTTTTTGTAATTTTTTTCCTTATAACGAGCATAAAATTTTGATGAACATAAATCGTATGAAAAATAAGTTTTCGCAATTTATATATACAGCGTGTTTCAAAAAGAATATAAGTGTTTCGAATGCATATATTTATTAAACTGTATGTTCTACGAATATGAAACTTCACACACATATGTAGGAGCCTCTCATCTTCAGATTACAGATGTTATAGATGTCCAATATGTCCTCCTTCAGCGACACGAAAAATATCACATCGATACTATAATTCCTCCCATACTCGGTCAAGTATGTCCGTCGTCACTGATGTTATGACAGTACGGATTCGGTTCTTCACCTCTTCCAGGTTCTGTGGGAGTGGTGGTAAATAAACGTTGTCTTTAATGAAATCCCACAGGAGGAAGTCAGGTGTCAAATCCGATGACCGTGGAGGCCAGCTAAGACATGCTAAGTCGCCAGTTCCTTGAAGACTCATCCAACGGTTCGGTAGAGTTTCATTCAGATAATCACGCACTTAGAGACACCAGTGAGGGGGAGCCTTGTCTTGTTGAAAAATGAGGTTGTCTTCGTGCAGCCTCGAAAACAACCAGTTTTGTAACACAGCGAGATACTGCTGATCGTTAACCGTGTTTCTATCGAAGAAGAGTGGGTCATAAACAGATGATCGCACAAAACACATTGATTGAATCTCGTACATATTTAGTGGCTGCATTTATCCTATATGGGTGTCCGATCTGGTGGCACTACAGTGGTACAGTAAGAGTGAAAGCAAAAGTGCTTCAGATACAAAGAATAGTGCTACTGCACATAACGAGAGCATTCAGTACAACGCCAACAGCAGCTCTCCAAGTTCTAGTGGGAACCCTACCTCTGGATCTCAAAGCGGATCAGGAGTCAAAAATCTTTAGACTCACCCACTACAAAGAAGAAGTGATTCTCAGGAATCAAATATTAACAGGTGAAATGATAGAAGAAGATATGCCAAGGATGAGCAGGCATCCGGCTGTAAAGGAGAGAATACCATGGAAGAAAGACCTCCCTACAGGACGGGGTATAGAGATCTTTACGGATGGCTCCAAAACGGATAATGAGGTAGGAGCAGCCATGGTTGCCTTTCAGAACGGGCAGATACTTGAAACTCAGCAACTAAAACTGAGTGGGAACAGCACAGTATTTCAAGCTGAGGCGATGGCACTAAAGACAGCCATCATATGGGCCAACAGCAACAACAGATCCAGAATAACGAGGATCTTTTCAGACAGTCAGAGCGTCTTAAAAGCCCTAAACAGCACGGACCAGACACTAATGATACGAGCATTAGCAGAACTGTATAAAACAGCAGATAAGTCCCGACCAGTACATCTAAACTGGGTTCGTGGACACATTGGGATAGTTGGAAATGAAGCTGCGGACAGGGCAGCAAAAGATGCCTCCAAAAAAGAGCAGGTCGATTGTGACCTCCCAATAACAAAGAGAGTGGCAAAGCATATAATAATCCAGGAGCATCTCCAAGAATGGCAAGAGCGTTGGACAGACGCCGATACGGGCAGAACGACTTATGAATACTATCCAAAAGTTTCATTAAAGAGACTAAGGACAGATCCACTCCTGGTCATGGCGCTGACAAACCATGGCAAATTTCCTAGTTACTTCCAAAGATTCTTACGCAGAAACGTAAGATGTGGTTGTGGGATGGATGCAGCAGCGGCAAATGCAAAGCATTATATCTACGACTGTCCACTACTTTCACAGGAGAGGAAGCAGTACCTCCCAGAGTTTGCAAGAACAATTCCTAGATGCGAGCTGTTCTATAACCCTGTATGTGCAGCGGGGATAAGAGCTTTGATGAAAGAAGTAGTCCAGAAGGAAGAGACACTGATCAAAGACATTTCCTCAAACTGATCATAATGTATAGAGTCTTCTTTACATCTGTTCAAACATGCCTATTGTAAGAGACTATTTCGATGTATCAAGTCATCTATACATCTGTAAACGGCAAGAGAGCACTTGATGTAAAAGTAGCAGCAGGAGCTACAATGTATATAATGTATATATTTATTTTCTGTATAACATATGCTTGTAAATAAAGACCAGTGGGTCCTGGTTGACGAGGTCAACAAATCTTCCAGACAGGGACGTACAGTCCGGTACGTCCTTAGCCCTAACAGGCTCGTACTACTAGCGTACGACCGGTAAGTTAATTTTCGGCTTACTATTCGGCAATGGTTCAAAGTTCAAAATTAGACCCGTAGTGTTCTTCATTGAACGTAGCGGGCGAATCAAAACTAGTTAGTTAGTAGTTAGTGGCTGCATGTGGGTTTTGTAGGCTCAAAATTCGAGCATTGTTAGCATTGTGAATAGCATCAATAATCTCGTTACGAAATGCCACACGTTTGCGTTTGTCATCAGGACGCGGAGCCTGTAACAAATGTAACTTGTATGGCTTCATAACCAACCGACGTCTCAAAACACGTCAAACTGTTGTTAGGCAGTTGTAACTCCCGACTGGCACGACGAGTTGATTTTGGAGGACTACTTTGGAAAGCAGTTTGAATTGGTGCAACATTTCCGTTGGGATCACGAGGGCGGTCAGGACTCTTTCCTTTACATACACATCCTTCTGACCTGTTACCGACCGAACATGTGTGGGATGTGATTAGACGCCGTTTGCAAACTCTGCCCCTGCCTCGTTCAGAAGACGAACTGTGGCAAATGGTTGAAAGGGAATAAAGAGCCATCCCTCAGGACAGCATCCGCACTCGCATTGACTCTATGGCTAGGCGTGTTTCTTCGTGCATCGCTGTCCGCGGTGGTCCTACGCTATTATGTATTCAGATTCCAGGTAACATTGTATTTAGTATTCATATGCACACGTAATTTTCTCAGGCATATAGGTGTTTATTTATTATGTATTTAAGCGGCATTTGTGAATTTAGGTATTTATATGTTTAAATAGGTCAGTTTGTTGCAAATGTATGCAAATATCTATGCATTCAGTCTCCAGGTTACGCTGTATTTAGCACTCATGCGCACGCGTAACCAGTTCTCCGATTTTTATGTATGCAGGTATTTATTTATTATGTCTTTAAGTGTATTTATGTATTTATGTGCCTGTTTATGTGCTTAATTAGGTCGGTCTGTATGAATGAATATGTTGCAAAAGTATGCTAACATATATGTATTCAGTCTCAAGTACAGGTATTTAGGCATTTACTTATTATGCATTAAGTGGCATTTACGTATTTATGTATCTATGTGTGTATATATGCGTTTAATTAGGTCGGGTTGTATGTATGAAATGTCGCAAAAGTATGTTAATATCTATGTATTCGGCCATGTAAGCTATTTATTCGAGTTCAATAAATGCTGGGCCCGGACACTTTGGACGGGAGTCCACCCCGTTGGCATTTGGTCGGCATGACTGCTGACGGTACGGTCCGGGCGTTGGAATTGGGCGTCCTGTGCGAGGTTCGCTTGTGGCCCCTCAAGCCGGGCTCTAGGTAAGGGAGGACGTGGCGCTATACCAATTGACCATCATGGTAGAGGGATGGTGCCCACGCCCTCCGTCACTTATCACTTATCCTACTGAGCCGACGCCGTTCTCGCTCTGTATTCTGACTATCATTTTGAAATAAAGATCACTTATTGCTGCTTGCTGTCTCTGTCTTGTTTCCAAATTTCATGACTCTTTGACTACTTCTTCTTGGTGTTGCATTTTCTATGTCGAGCAGTGTATATATAATTGTTTTAAACAAATATCAGTTTCAAAAAGGAAGAAGTAAAATTGATCCCTTAATTTTTTTACAAGATATTCTACGGATCTAAACACAAATGCAAGAAAATTTACACTGTAATATGCACATTACGCTTTCAAAAATAATTTGTCTACTTGAGGACTTATGATACCAGAGATAATTTTAAACTTTTAAATGCTTTTCATACAATTGCGTGAAATTCAAATGCTTATGATAATACAATATACCTTCATCAAAATTTCCAAAGTATGTTAAAGTATGCAATCAAGGTAATTTAAATTAAAAACCACATATATCTACATATCCATAACAAAACATTGATATGACAACGCTTAAGACGTAAGATACTAGGAATTTCTAGCCTTTTTCTTTTACGCGTTCAACAGAAAAAAAAATGTTTCAGTTCTTTAATAAATAATGTTTTACAAACCTTAACTCAAAATTCTAACATTTAAAACATTCAAGATGGCTTAGAAATGATATGTCAAAATACCAGCTAGCCTTAGAACCTTCCAAATTACAGTTATTCTTCTCTTTTACACATTTAGCTATATAAGTTTAATTTCAACACAACATATTAACATTTCGGGGAAATAACTTCGGACACGAGACGGTCGCACGAAATTTTTTAAAAAATGCTGATGACATTTTACACGATGACAGTCCCACACCTTGAGCTGAATTCACGAGACTGACGTTCTTTTATATCAGGGCTGACGTCCGTAAACTTCCGTGGATTTCCGATCCACGGTCGCGGACACTTAGCCGACGGGACACTTAACCGACACCAGTTAGCCGACAAGACATTTAGCCGACAGGGACACTTAGCCGACATGGACATTTAGCCGACAGAACATTTAGCCGAAATGGACACTTAACCGACAGGTCATTTAGCCGACACGGACAGTTAGCTGACAGGACATTTAGCCGACACGGACAGTTAGCCGACAGGACATTTAGCCGACACGAACAGTTAGCCGACAGAACATTTGTCCAACACAGAGAGTTACCCGTCAGAACATTTAACTACGGAACATTTAACTGTCAAGACATTTAGTCAACAGGACACTAAGCCGACAGTGACGTTTTAGCTCACACGTACGAACTAATTATTTAATCTTACTATGAATTACGAAATTTCTCGACTTATCCGTAAATTCAATATTTAAGTAATATTTTCCCTATCAGTAAAATTCATTTTTCGATTCTTAAAGATCTCATATGTGGTTATAATTATTGTGTTAATTTAGCATTGTGTGATATTTATCGTGTTGTTTGGTGTATATTGGCAAAATTAAAAAAGCGCTGAAATTTCTCGCCAAGGAATATGAATTAAATTTCGAAAGGGAAAAAGAATTTTTTTTTTACCTAAATACGAAGGTCACTTGATTACATTTTAATATGGGATCTTCAAAAATTATCCGTAAAGCTTTTTCATTTAATCAACTGGGTCCTTTTGAACATTTTCACATCATTAATAATTTTTCTTGTTTACTTAATGATATTAATTTTCCAATCTGGCTGTTCTTAATGCTTTCAAATTTGTATGAAATTAAAAGCGTGATTCTGTAACATTTTATTGACCACGCCTCTCGCTTAAAATACTTACTTATGTTTATAACACTAAACTGTTGCATAATGTTTAATTTAGAATTCAAATATTCTTTAAGGTTTTGTTTTATTCAGAACTGAATACATTTCTCATTTTCTCATTTTTGTTTTATTCAGAACTGAATACATTTATCGTACCTAAATGTCCTGTCGACTAAATGTCCTGTCGGCTAACTATCCGTGTCGGCTAAATGTCCTGTCGGCTAACTGTCCATGTTGGCTAAATGTCCTGTCGGCTAACTGTCCTTGTCGGCTAAATGACTTGTCGGCTAAGTGTCCGTGTCGGCTAAATGTCTTGTCGGCTAACTGGTGTCGGTTAAGTGTCCCGTCGGCTAAGTGGTTGTCGGCTAAGTGTCACGGACCCTCCGATTCACACAGCTTAAAGATTAACAGTATTCAGGAGACTGACGTCCCTTTTAACCGGACTGGCGTCCGTTATCTTTTCTGTGGGTTTCTAATCCACCTGCTGCCACCATTTTTATATATATCTGTAACGTAAGAGCAACCGAGATTAATGAATAATCAGACCAGCGGTCTTTTAAATAATTATTTTAAAACTTAATAAAGATTTCTTGCGTAATAAAAGTAAAACAATAAGCCATTACAACCATACATAGAAAATCTTGAAATGGCTCTGAACAGTCGCATGGTGCGACTTCTTTATAGCCACATCTAAACAAACGTCTCAAAGCAAAAGTCTCTTCCTAAAAACCTCTTTCTTCCTTTTACGTTAAATTCGAAAGGCAACGGCATGGGGGCATCCTTCCGAGTTTCTACTGTGGAAAATTACTATCCGGTCATTTAGCGGTCACCGTGTGATAGTTCGCACGGAAACCACGCAAAAAATGTCCTTAACACACTTCAGTAGTTAATTTACCTGAAGATTAGTTTTCTTGAAAACAGGAAGTCCTCTAATGTAAAACAGACGTTTTATCAAAGATGAGAATCGTCACAGCCCTTTTACGTCTGCTGTCGCCAGTTTCGTCACCCTTTTGTTGAGATAACAATATTGATTTTGAATATCGGCACAGAATAACCTTTGTCGCTTGCTTGATAAAATTTCTACAATATTGCAGGCGTTTTCTTAGTCTTCTAAACCTTTCTCACTACTTCATTTGGTTTACTACTGGAAAAATTTCAATATAGGTACTAGGAATTATTTGGTGGTAAGACCATTCTTGTTTCAATGTTTACAATTACGTCAAAATTTAATGAAGAATAGCGTTTGGGATAGGAAATGCTCGTAAATTATGATAAAATTCCTTTTAATATTTTACAAATTCTCTGTTCGAGAATTACTATTGCTTTAGAACGTAATGTTTTTCTCACCGATACTAATATGTATTAATTATTTGTGCAATATAACTGAATTCGTAAGCATGCATTATGCAGATATGACTTAAATTTTCAAGTTTTGTTTTTCTTTATCTCTTATATGAACCTTATTTTCCTGTCATCTCTCTCAAAGCTAATATATCTTTTTAAGTGTTACTATAAATATTAATTTGTGAAGCTCGTTAAACTTATTTTTTGATGTTAATTATCAAAACGATTTATTTAAATCGAAATTTATCTTTTAACCAATGTTTTATGGTAAAGTCATGCGTGAACTTATACTCGTACCCTAATATTTTAATATCGAATTTATATGATAAATAATGCTTTCAAGTTGCTTAATTCCTTAATCAATGAAATTTGAAAGACAAATAGTCAATTGAAAACACATTTCTTTTAAATCGCTGAATCCTTTGATTACATTTGAAAATAGATATCTGGCCAAGTAGCAGCACATTTCTTTTAAATCCCACAGTTTTCAATCATAATTTCATTAAATTCGAGACAGCGTATGAAATAAATAAATCTTATGTGGACACCACATGACTTCCTTCAACGGATTATTAAATTAGGCAGATTTTTCTTCTGCACTTCATTTAAACTTATTTCCTCGATTTATTCTAACTTAATTAGCCGATCTCTCGGGCAAGTTGGAAAAGACGTCAAAAAATTTAAATTTTGAAATTAAATATCCAGCTAATTTTTGTCGTACGTAATTTTCGTCGTGTGTAACTTCTTACAATTTCATTTTTCAAGAGTATAAAACTTTCTCGAGTATAAGTGTAGGAAGTGGGAGGTTGCATTAAAAGTTAGATTTCGTTATTTGCCAAAAATTATTTTTTTCTTAATTTGACATTGCCAAAACATGAATATTTTGATCATTTAAAACGCCGCGGTACTGCCGATTGCAGTAAAAAAAAAAAAAAAAGAGGTGCACAATTAGATACTGTAGTAGTACTATATATACAATTTGAACATTCTACGGCTAATCGTTTTCGAGTTATGAGAGATACATACGTCTATACGTACGTATAGATGTCACGAAAAATATCTTTTAAATATTATGAATATTATGAAAATAAATATTTTATATATTAAATATAAATTTAAATATTATGAAATACTGAATGGCCTAGTACATTACATATATTTTTTGCTGCACTTCATTTAAACTTATTTCCTCGAATTTCATTTATTTGTCATTTAACCAATTCAGTTCTCTCTTCGCGACAAGGCAAAAATACTTCAAAACTCAAAACATCTTAATTAAAAATTGTAAAATACAGAAAACCTTACAGCGGGCAGGTAGATAAAATTTTCGGCGCAAAAAATTGTAAGTTCAATTTTGGTCCCACTGGCCAAAAAGACGCTGTATTTGGTGCACCAAATATCTTAACTCACTACTTCGCTAAGAGTTCCACGTAAACAAACAACGGCCTCATTAGGCTTATCGCCACTTAAACTTTTAAACTGTTGATAGTTCTATAAATATTGCATGCAGATTAACTAAAGGTATAAGAAACCTTAACCGGAACATAAAAAAACATAATTCAACCAATTTTTAAGCAAAACAAAAAGCACAGTTTTCCAAGATAAAGGAATGAAAACTATACATATACGTCTGAAGCGAGCCGCGGATTGCAGCGAACAAGAGAGATGCACAACTACTACATGCTATGCATAGAGCCCAACATAACCAAATTTTAGCGTTTCAAAGGAAAAAAAGTGTTCTTTATTCTGTCCGTACATACAGAGATCACGCAAAAACATTCAGATGGACTCGAGAGCAATGACAATGGATATTTTCGTTGATATATGATACCTGAAATTTTTCACTATTACAATACTTTCTTTACTTCGTACAAGGTGTAAGGTTTTAGTTAAACCAACAAAGTTTTATTTTAATTTGCCCTTTTTCTATCTTTTCTCATTTCAACTTCCCGTTAGAATAACCGCGCGTTTCAGCTTTGTGCTAATTTGAAGTGGAGCCAAGTTCTATTTAACCGAGAGGTAGGAACCTCTCAGTGTGCGAGAAGTTTTACTCTCAGACCACTGTTACTCTATTCGACGTTCGCCTGACCAGCTAGTATTTAAATTCTAAGCCGTAGCGCTGTTACTTATTGAAGTAATTCTAAGTGCGTTAGTATTAGTTAAATCTTGCTATGCACCCTTTAGTTTAGAGGCCAACCTCGCGTTATAGCTCTGTGAGCAACGACTATTTAATTTCTATTTAGCTTTAGTTTAAATTAATTTGATTGTTCATTTTAGACCCAAGTGCGGTCTTTATTTTCTGTTATCCCTCCCGAGTTGGAAAGTGGCTGTACATAATTGTGGTTTAATAAAAGAGGATTTTAAATCCCTCTGAAGTGTAGTTCTTCTACCACCTATTCACAGTATTCTACCACAGAACATAGCTGCATTCAGCTTCCTGTTCTAGATCAGGACTTAAAGCTGTCACGAAGATGTTTTCTAAGAATATGCGCCGAACACTAGTCCTGACAAAGGAAGTAAAAATGTTATTTTTTTAGAAAATATAATTCGATTATTTTTAAAGCAAATTATTTCAATATTTATTGATTAATATTATTATTATTTATTAATTATTTCAATTGTTGTTTTAATATGGAAACAAAATCAGCTAAAAATAGAATTTTTTGTTTATCCAATAACACTATGCAAAGTTGCGCTATGCAAAACACTGCATATTGCAATGTTTTGTCGAGGAAAATGTTGTCGAGGAAATATTTTGTCAAGGAAAAGCACTTTATTTTATTTTACTTGAATTATCTAGAAATAAAGATTAAAGATATATGAAATCTAAATTAAAATGACCTAATTTCTGGAATATAAATTAAAAGAGAAAATGCAGTGTCGATGTGGTTACTGAAATAAATGTACAAAGCTTCAGGATCATAAACCAGTTAATTGTAAAGATAACGAGCTTTATAATGCGTTACAACTTTCGCATAATTTGACCCCTTAAAGGAAACTGATCTCATATCACGTGTCATAATAACTTTTCATAATGTGCCTTGGATTAGCTTTCTTAAAAATAAGGCAACATTAAAACTGCAGAACATAAAACTTTGATTTGGGGTACAAAATAAAGAGGAAAGGTGAAAATAATTCCGAAGATTACCATTTTGTGTTATTTGTCATTTAATAATATTTTTATATCATTAACCATTATTCATCAACTGTAAAAGTAGTTCATTACAGGTATTGGAAGCATTTTTCCCAGCATATCGTAAGTACTGAAGTCATTTTTAATCGTAATGAAAGTATATGCAATTTACAATTACCGAAAAATTACCGTATATACTTATAAATTAGTGGAATAAGCCTCCCGATAATTATTTCTCTCCAGACACAAAGTGAATTTTTCTAGTTAAGGTGCCCTTAGTCAAGGTGCTACAAGTCATGTTTTGGGGGCATTTTGACCTTTTCTGAGTTCGACTAACGCAGTGGAAAATTGACATTTATTCTTGCCTGACTAATATAATTACGACTTCTATTTAAGTAACAGTTACTTTGAAACTCTGCACGCAAACGCAAACGATTTGTCATTACACAATGGAAGGCTGATAATAATTCTCTGTTTATTTTGTATATGTTTTCAGTTATTTATTGGATACCGGATTATGAAAATGCACTGAAATGCATAACATCGTACAAAGAAAATTTCAGTCTCTCCCACCCCAAAAAAAAGAAATGTATTCCGACACTTTACATGAATTAACCAAAAACATGGAAAAATTCGGTGATTTGTTGTTGGTCCATTTGCAATAACTATATTCTGATTCATTTAAATTATTTTCTATCTTTCTTGCAATCGACATTCTATACATCGTTGCAATTTTTATTTTTCGCGTTATCTTTCAACTAAAGAAGAGGTTAATAATATAGATTTTTACTTAATTTTCGTGATTATTAATTTCGATATTTTCTCCCTCTTTCCCGCGTCCACCAGTGGCCGAGAGGTAAAATCGCTGAACGCTGATAGTTCGTTTCAGGGTTCGAATCCCGTCGAACGAGCGGGCTGTATGGGCGTTTTTCCATATGTAACATGCATAGGAACTAGTTTTCCTTAGAAAGTGCTCCACGAAGACGTCCATCCCATTAAGCAGATAGCCCACGAGTGCTTTGGCATAATAAAATAAACCTAAACCAAACCCTCTTTACCGCATGCCTTCGTTGCATAGCTTGAAGCACCCTCGACGCGCATTCTGGAGGTCCGAAGTTCGAATTCTCGCTAGCGCATTACAAATTTCTTCAATTTCCTGACTTCAAAATATTCTAGCAGACTTTACAAGTGGCTCCCGAACCAAAAGGTGGTGGATGACAATTCTTCATCTCCAGGATTCGTTATCCACAGTCACTCTTTAAAAGCGAAAGCATATAATGTGTTTTCTCCCTCATTTCCGCATGCCTTTTGGTGTAACTGGAAGTTCGCTCAACGGGTATTCGAGAGGTTTGGAGTGCGAATTCCAGAGAGGGCGTTGCACATTCTTCCCATTCCTACATCGATATAACATAATGGTTGTACAAGTTAAATACCGCATTTATTCGAATTATTTTTTTTTTGTAAGGTTTAATTTATCTCACTCAGATTTGTTGCTTGCACATAAATTTTGCACACATTTTACATACGAAATTGCAGAACGAAAGGAAACAGCTTAATTATCATACAATAAAGAATAATTACACTATTCAAACAATAAATAAATTCCAAACAGCACCCAGATCATTTGGATTATGCAGATCGCTGATGGAGATTATTAATTATGGAGGTCAATGATGATGGAATGATGGACATTACTGGTAATTGTAATTATTGATGATGGAGATTATTAATTATGGAGGTCAATGATGATGGAATGATGGACATTATTGATGATGGAGATTACTGACGATGGAAGTTATTTGTGATGGTGATTATTAATGATGGACATTTCGCATGATGGAGATTACTGATGTCTGAGAGTACTAATGATGGAGATTACTGGTAATGTAGAATACTGGTAATGAAGATTACTAAGGATGGATGTTACTGGTTATAAAGATTTCTGATGACGAAGATTATTAATGATGGAAATTACTATTGATGGAGATCATTGACGATGGATTAAGGGGCATTACTGTTAATGGAGGTTATTGATGATGAAGATTGCTGATGATGGACACTACTGAAGGATGGATATTACTGGCAATGGAGAGTTCTGATAACGAAGACTACACTGACCTACTGAGGAACTTCCGACCTGAGTTAGCATTGAAGCAACTAACGAAATAAGTTATCCAGAGGTAGGGCCATCTACTATCTGCCAGCCACAACCTCAGGTCAGGGCCAGAGCAGATCAGTCGAGCATTTATTGTCAAAGTTAAAATTACGAAGTTTACAGTTATACAATAATTACAAATTGATTAGGTACATAACATATATTGAAGAGTACGTCTAATGGGATATACAGAAGTTTTGCAAAAGCGTAGTGACATGACAGTCATCAGCTGCCGTCTACAAAGGCAAACACTGGAACACTACATAAAATAATTTTACATTATACATTTTAAATTTTACATTTTAGAATAAAAATGGCAGCAGAGTCTCAATTTTAAAAAAGAAAATCGTAACGATTATACTACCCATTGTTACATATGATTGAATACATTGATTGGGCATGCTAAATGTGAAGATATATAAACAAAGAATAGAAATTACCAAATATGAAATATTAACAAATTCTGCCTTTCGATAAGGTTGACCGATTTACAACAAAACTTGTTCGCGAAACAGAGCATGTACTATGCACTACAAACAATAACATTCAAAACATTAAAACTGAAACTGATACATTAAAGCAAGGAATTAAAAGTACTTAGAAAATGCATGCTACTGAGATAAAACAAAACCTGTCTGCCAGTTAGAGCATGTACCATGCATTATAAACTACAAGCACCACAAACAGGTACACACATATACATTAAAACTGAAGCTAACGAAGACTATTCATATTACTGGAGGAGTTAAAGCAACAAGAATTAGAGAAATAGCGCGCTGATTTTCCAAGCTTTTCCAAAAATAGTTATTTGGCGTTTTATTTTAACTCAAAGAAAATTATTTAATTATGAAGCTTATTGATGAAGAAAATTACTAATGATGGGGATCACTGATGATGGTTATTACTAATGATGAAAATTACTGATGGTGGAGAGCAACTGTACACTGATGTTGTTCCAAATGTTTATAGCAAATGGTGTCTGATAGGTAAACTTTACCAAAACAACAGAAAGTTTTAGGAGACATTTTTAAGGCTTTCAATGGCATTCTTCAAATTACCTTGTAAATATCATTCTTTAATGCCATTTATTACTTAGTTTTTCGTTTCTACGTATATTTATTCTTCCCTTTTTTGTTGTGACTGCTGTTTAAGTTATGTAACCATATTAGCGTATTTTCCAGATTAATTTGCTTGAAAATACAAGAGACGATGTTTTGTACCACGACGTTTTAGAACTGCGATGTTTTCTCTTTGCTTTATTTTCTCCCACGATATTTTGTACCGCAACGTTTTCGCCTTGCGTTGTTTTCTCCGCGACATTTTCGTTCGCGATGTTTTTGCCGCGATGTTATCGGCGGACACCAATTGTGTCAGATGCTAGAGTACACCACACACTAAGGCCTTTATCACAAACTGGGCAGGCTATGCCAAAGCCTTAAACAACACTTCAATACATATACCAACAAGTACACACGGGTGAAGAGTTAAACGCACTGGCAGATGAATTTGCAAGTGATCTAAAAGATGCACTGGATGCAAACAGCACTACCTCACATCTAAGGAAGAAAACTACCAATTCTGCACTAAAAAAATTCATACAGCAAAGGAATAGCATCAGGAAACAGTGGCAAAGGTACCGTTATCCACCTGATAAAACTCTTCTGAACCAATTAAACCATCAGGTTAGGGTTCTCACACGCCAACACACACAACACGACTGGGCCACATATCTTACCTCCCTTTCTGCTGAAAATTCCTCAGTATGGAAGGACACGTCTAAGTTAAAGAGATGCTACAACAACATTCCGCCCTTAAATGGCCCTCAAGTAATTGCCTACACTGACACTGAGAAAGCTGAATCGCTAGCCGATCACTATGCTTCTCAGTTCTGCACAAACAACATATCCCACACCCCAACAGAATACTTAATCAATAGCACGGTAACACAATTTACAATTTACAGCAAATTCACACACAAACAACATTCCTCCTGTCAGGCCGTCAGAGGTGTATGGCTACATCGAAAAGCTCCAAGTAAAGAAAAGCCCAGGTTTGGACGCCATTACGAACAAGATGCTCAAGAATATGGGTATACTCATGCTTCTGAAGTTGGTCAACATAATTAACACTATGCTACGCCTGGGGTACTTCCCTACGTCGTGGAAAAAAAAAGCAGTTATCTCCCCGGTCCTCAAGCCGGGAAAAGCTCCCTCGGATCCATCCTCGTACAGGCCGATTAGTCTCTTGTCGTCTGTCAGCAAAGTAGCTGAATATGTATTGCTACAGAGAATTCTGAAGTATGCTGATCAGCACAGTGTGATAATCCCTGTATAGTATGGATTCCGTAGGAAGCACACCACAGTACACCAGCTGTACCGGGTGACAGAGTACATCTCACAAGGTCTGCAATATAAACAGTTCACAGACCATCTTCTTGGATTTAGCTAAAGCCTTTGATCGTGTCTGGCTCGAGGGCCTCATATACAAGTTTATCACTCTGGGTTTCCCGGAGTAACTCACCACAATCATATACTCCTACTTAAAGGAAAGATACTTTGTCGTTCGTATAAACAAATCACTCTCTACACTAAGGACCATCAAGGCAGAGGTCCACCAGGGGTCCCTCCTTGGGCCCATACTCTATAATATATATACGAACGACATCCCACAAACACCACACATCACTCTGGCTATGTACGCCGATGATCGGCAATTCTATCCAAAAATGCATTTCACGGCTCAGTCATTCAATCACTCCAAAACCACATCCATGCACTTGAGTCCTGGCTTTCAACCTGGAAGATCAGGATAAATGTCAAAAAATCTGATGCGGAAGAAGATACACCAGAAGAAGATTTCACCAGAAGAAGATACGATGAAATCTATACGGACTATATCTATACGGACAATATTCCTATTCCGTGGAATAAGCAGGCCCGCTACCTTGGCGTTCTTTTAGACAGATCTCTCACATGGTCCCCACACATTACACAGCTCTTAGCCAAATTCCGAGTGCGTAAACGTACACTATACCCCTTAATTGCTCGGAATAGTATTCTTTCTACTGATAATAAGATACTCATTTATACAACCCTTTTGCGGCCCATACTTAAATATGCCTTCCTGCCTGGGGATATGCCTGTCACTCCCATATTCAAAAATTGCAGGTCCTACAAAATATCGTTCTCAGGCAAGCGGCGAATTGTCGATGGTACATTCGTAACACGGCAATTCACCGTGAGCTGAACATCCCAGAAATCCAAATATTAATTGCCAAATTGGCTGAAAGTTTTTATAATAAAATTCCCGACGTACGAAATAGTACAATCCCCATACTGAATTATGACTATGACAATAATGCAAATAGAAGAAGACCCCCTAGCGGTGTTAAGACACCTCATATAAATCTTTCTCGCCTACTCATTTAACTCTGTTAAAGCTCTAATTATTCTCACCACATCCTTGCTTTTGTTTTCTTGTCATAAACTTTTTAATTGACATTATGTTTTGGTATACTGGCATTTCTTTTTACTGCGCACTTATCTTCACCCTCGAGGCACAAGAGCTTCAGGCTGATATCTTCAGTCTCGAATCGAATTCTCCCACGCAATCATTATGCCATTCCGCAATGGATAATCTGACTGCACTTCAAAATTACGATCTTCACATCTGTTCGAAGTTTCAAGAAATCGAAAATCAGCACTATGTTATCCTGGGATTGCGACTACACGCTAGAGCCCGTAAAAGCGAAACCTTCCAGTTGAGCCTGAGCCGATGCTAGAGTTCCCCAATTTTTTTTTTCACTTCATTTTCGTTTAACTTGTTTCGCTCCATGAAAAGCGCACGAACGAAATCTCAAATAAAGTGGGGGAAAGAAATGGTCTATGATGACGACGACACATGTTACAAGAGGCATGGTTTACTCAAGCAGGAGGTCAGGAAGACGCTGAAGTGTTTGTTTTCAAGAAACAGATTATAAATCAAACCACTTGGAACTCAGATTTTACTACTGAATTTTTGCGAAGTTCGTGTAATATAAAACTACACTCGTACTTGCTCAGAGTTACAAATTCAGTATATTTATGAGAAGCATTTTTTTTTATTAGGGGAGAGATATACGGTTAACGCTGGATTTACCAGGGTGAAATTGGAATGACAGTTTATAGGGATAAAACTTGGAATGGCGGACGCTTTCTCTATATATTTAAAATGCGATCCTTGAAAACTAAATAAAAAGGGGGAACGCATCCATTCCGACATCGATTTAGGTAACCTCTTTCCTCGTCTTGCTGAAGCACAGCCCTGGCGAAAAATAACACAGATAATTTTTATCGAACACGCCCTGCTGTCAAGGTTCGTCATTTCCCGCGAACGACTAAAGATATCCTCTCCCTATCGTTACATGGGACCACGTGACAGTATCTTCTATGTTTCCGCCCCAGCTCTCTAGTATCATTTTTATGTTCATGATCGTCGTGTTTTTCCGAAGCAATCTTCTCTTAATGGCAAGTTTTTAACTATCCGTTACTTTTTTTGATTGACGGGGGGGGACAAGATTGATGCTTCATGTGCGTGCTGAAAGTGACGTTAAGTTTAATCTCATCGCACTTTGTAGGACACTATCTGCCAATATGTATATCCATATGTGATCATATACTAGTACGGTTTCAGAATTTCAGCCTATATCTGCTATATAAGTGATGGCTTGAAGTGAATTGATGGCTTTTTCAAACTTCTGTTGCTTCGTATCGGTTCGTAATGGATTGAATGCACATAAAACCCATAATAGCTTGATGAAATTTATTTAAAAAAAAAAAAAGCAACATCTTACAGCTCACGCAAAAGCGCCGTCCAGGAAGGGGTTAGTGACTCTGACTGCAGTACCGAATGGCTCAATTTCGAATCCCAGAGAAGGCATGGATGTAATTTGATGATTAAAGCATCATTTTTACTTTGCATAGGAGCAATTATTCGGAAGTACATTTTTGCTTAAAACTAGTACAACACTAGGACTGCTCAACGCGCCCTCCCTCCATTTTTATATACGAAGTTTACATATAAAACATAGAGAAGGAAGCGAACCGAGAGGCATGGTTTACTCAAGCAGCAGCAGGCAAAAAAAAGTTATGCGTACTAACTTTGGTGGTGTTTATAGCCGGAAAGTCTTTGTACTAATCCTGAGTAGTGATTCCGTTAAAGATGTCGCAGTGCAGATAAATTGCGGGAAAGGAATGACGTAACATGCCATAGACCTTATAAGAAATAGACCAACCAAAATGGGCTTTTTCCCTCGTCTCACGCATTCCTGGCCACATCCGGAGGAGTAGGGACGACTTGCAAAAGCCTAACAATGGTTGGCTATTGCAGAGCGTATAATTGTCAAGAAAAAGCTGGTTGTACCCCCTCATTTCAGAAATTAGAATTTTTACATATTTTTATTTTTGAAACTGAGATTGATTTTTAAAAATTTAGCATATTTTCAAGTTTAATTTGTAAGGTTTTAGTTAAACTAACAAAGTTTTATTTTAATTTATTCTTTTCTATCGGTTCTCATTTTCAACTTCCCGTTAGAAGAAGCGAGCGTTTTCAGCTTTATGCTAATTTGAAGTGGAGCCAAGTTATATTTAAGCAAGAGGTAGAAACCTTTCAGTGTGAAACAGCTTTTAGTCTCAGATCACTGCTGCTCTGTTCGACCTTCGCCCGACTAGCTAGCATTTAAATTCTAAGCCGTAGCGCTTTTACGTGATTACTTATTTGAAGTAATTCTAAGTGCGTTAGTATTAGTTAAATCTTGCTACGCACCGTTTAGTTTAGAGGTCAACCTCGCGTTATAGCTCTGTGAGCAACGACTACTTAATTTCTAATTAGTTTTAGTTAAAATTTATTTGATTGTTCATTTTTAGACCCAAGTGCGGTCTCTACTTTCCGTATCCCTCTCGAATTGGGAAGTGGTTGTAAATAATTGTGATTTAATAAAAGAGGATTTTAAATCCCTTTCAAGTGCAGTTCTTCTACCACTGAATCACAATATTCTACCACAGAACATAGCTGCATTCAGCTCCCTGTTCCAGATCAGGACTTTAAGCTGTCAGGAAGATGTTTTCCAAGAATATGCACCGAACACTCAGTCCTGACAAATTAACGTTTTAAATAATTATAAAGCTGTTGCGTACTTTCAGGCCTGTATAGTTTTAAGCTTTTCCTATACCGTACCAAAATTTGTAACTATTTCTTTTCGAAAATAATATTTTAAATCTGAACTAATAAAAAATTTCAAACAAACAATTTTCTCTTAGAATTGTTATTCTTTTTATTGGTGTAAATAAGTAAAAAATATTAAAATACCTAAAAATGAATTCTTGAAAATTTTTCTTTAAAATTCTAAATTGCGCTGCTTTTTTAAAATTATAGGTGAATATTACAGCATAATTTCCGTGAAGAAGTTTTATTTCAATTATATTTCATAATACACCATAGTGATAAACACTTTTAACATCTTAATAATTTTTATACATTTATTCTAATGTTAAAATTGTATATAACTGTAATAATTATTTGTGCTAGTATTTTATAGTGATTATTTTTTTAAATTTATTTCTAGTTCTGCATAAGATTTTTTTATTTGCAATAACTTTAATTTATTAGCCCCAAGGGGCGATAGCCCAGAAAGGCTATTAGTTTAGAAACGGCATTTTATGCTCTTTAACTATAAATGTCCGTTTCACTTTGCAAATTGTTGCCACCCAATATTATCGCCCTGTATTGCATTTCAAGAAATTAAATAATGAAGAATCTGCATGAATACATGCATGTTTCTCGCACTGTGAAAAAATAACGGTATCTAGAGCCATCCAATTTTGAATACCGTAATTCTCCATTCGAACACGGGCACTTAAGGCACCGAATTTGTTTTAATCCATTTCATATTTTGTAAAACTTTAACGAATTTTTGATCAACAAACTCAAAGAGTTCAAAGCAAGCAATGGCAACCCTGTACGGTGAATAACATTTTTATCTTGGACAGCGGAAATTCTACAGATATGCTCTTTTCAAATATTTTGTGATATTGCTGTTGAATTGAATTTTATGTGGTTTGCGTGCGAAGAACATGATATTCAATAAATAAAGGTAACACACAAAACATTAAAAAAGTCCCTTTGGGCGTAACATAAAATCTGAGTGCTTCCAGAATTTATTTTATTTTATCTTTTTGTTTTGCTTTTAAAGTTTTTTTTTCTATTTCACTCAGAAAAGTTTATGCTCCAATTTTATAAATTATTAAAATATGTAATCATCTGATAATGATCTTATAATGTTAATAATTAATTATCATATAATCAAGTAAATGATCGTCTTGTAATGTTATAATAATTTTAAAAACCACTGCCTGAAAATGCTCATTAAATTTTTAAAAAAATATCAGATCTTGTTTAATTTTGCCTTATTTTATTACCAAATTGATGCCAAAGGGACATCAATCTAGTACACAAAAGTAAGTTCATAAATTTTGTGTTTACAGTTTTTATCGTTTTACCAAAGTAAAGATGTTTGTGCAAGTATTACGCTTGAAAAAATGCACAAAATACAGTAAAAAGTGCTCTACACTTGTACAACGTATCACATTTAATAATTAAAAACAGTTATGTAATACAAACTCCGTAGGTTTCAGTGTTAAAGTATACCAGATCGTCCCTACTCCTTTTTGCGGACATGTGGGGGACGGACGCTCCGCCTATTGAGTTAGTCTATCTCTTATAAGGTCCATGTAACATCCTAAGTGACTCAGCAAAGCGAAGCAAGGATGAGTTCAATTAAAATTTATAAATCTGAAGGTCTGTTGCCAGCTGATTCCAATTAAATTTAATAATTTTGCTTCATATTTTATATTTTACACATATAAACGCAAAGTCCTTACCCGCCTTTACTTTCGCAATAGTTGTTCGCAATAGTTTCCATTTACAAAAATATTTTAGTTGACCCATATATTCATGTTTTAGCATTCTGAAATTTAAAGAAATCAGTTTTGTAAAAATTATGAAATCTACCTTTTTATACATTCTCCGCTCCACATACTTATACTGGGTCATATACAAAGTCTCCGCGGTTTTTTGCCACTAGAGGATTTTGATGTCTACATATACGGCAACATTCGCCCGAATGTCTGAAACGAACATTTACTTAAAAGGTGACATTAAGCTTCTATTATTGCTTGTGAAGGTAGATTTCTAATTCATTGCTCGTGTAAAAAGTTACATTGATTTAAAAATGAGTGAAATATCTGAAGAAATACATCATGTGATGCCTTTTTACTATACAGAAAGGTAAAAACGCTGCAAAAACATGCCGAACAATTTGTGAAGTGTATAGGGAAAATGCTGTGAGTGAACGAAGGACCCAGGAGTGGTTTGCTCGATTCCGCACCGGAAATTTCGATGTAAAAGATGCACCTCGCTCTGGTCGGCCAGTTACTGAAAAAGTAGATGAAATTTTGCAACTGGTGGAGCGATTCGAGCACGCAAGCTGTCAGGAAACAGCGGAGGCACTAAACATCGGCCACATGACAGTTTGGAATCATTTGAAAAAAGCAGCCTACAAAAGAAGCTCGATGTTTGGGTGCCCCATGAATTAACGCAAAGAATGAGCTTCTGCAACCTAATGAAACCATCAATCCGGCCCAGTATTGTGAATAACTCGACTGTCTGACCGAAGCAATCCAAAAAGAGGGACCAGAAATGGCCAACAGAAAGAGAGTTGTGTTTCATCATGACAATGCATAGCCACACACATCTTTGATGGCCAGGAAAAGGAACTTGGTTGGGAAGTTTTGATGCATCTCTCGTCGCATATTCCGGACCTTGGACCGTCCGACTATCATTTGCTTCGGTGTCTGCAAAAAGTTGTTGATGGTAAAAAATTGGCCGATCGTAGCGCCGCTGAAAATCCCTTAACCAAGTTTTTCGACGATAAACCACAGAAGTTCTACACCAATTGAATGACGAAGCTACCCGAAAAATGGCAAAAGGGCATCGATAATAATAGTCAATAAATTAAAATTGATTTTCAATAACGAAAATTTTTGTTAAAAAATTTACCAAAAAACCGCGGAGATTTTTTATATGGCTCAATATTTAAAAAAATGTCGTACTCATAAAAAATAAATACAAATAAAAAATTTTTTGAAAGGTTCAGATTTTAACGATCGCCAAAAGGGCTCTTTTGAAGTTTAATGGTTTATTGTTAGAGATTACCTACAGTGATGGCCCAGATGGAATAGCGAAAATTAGACGTAAGGACAGAATAAAGGACTCTTGTTTCCGATACGGATTGTAAAAGGGATTTAAAATGGGTTCAGAAACAATTTTTTTTGTGACGTCTGTATATACGTACATATGTATGTCTGAATCTCGCATAATACAAAAGCGAGTAGACTCAGAACGTGGAAATTTGTATATAGGATTGCTTTTTTGGTTGCAATTGGCCGCACCAAACATATGCAGGGTAAGACAAAAAAGATGTTAACATTAAAGGAGTCTTTACTTACGTGAAGTTACATAGCAGGGATTTAGTTACAGGGCTTCAATTTGGCACCCACCCAGCTCAATGCACTTTTGGAGTTTGTCCATTGTTTACTGTAAAGCCCTCTGTGTCATCTGGGCAGGGATAGCAGCGATGACTTGAGTGATGCGCTACTTCAGGTCGTGCAAGTTGCTAGGTTTGGTGACACAGACACGATCCTTGATCATGCCTCACAGCCAAAAGTGACATGGCGTCAGGTCAGGTGAACCTGCTGGTTATGGGAGAGTACCATATCTACCAATCCAACGTTTGCTGAACGTATTGTTCAGGTAATTCCGAAACATCTGATTGTAATGAGCAGGGGTGCCGTTTTTCTGAAAGTACCCTCACTGGAGAATAGCAAGTGGCGAATTCTCCTCCATGAACATGCTGAGGATGGCAAGGAAATTCTCTCCGCTAACGGTCTGTTCTTCAAGAAAGAAAGGTCCAGTCACTTAAAATTTGCTCACTGCACACCAAACGTTCAAGTTCATGAGAATTCCGCATTTTCTCGCGAACTTCTTTCGGGTGCTCCTTCGGCCAGATGACATAGTTTTGTTTGTTCCCAAAACTGCTGATGTGGAATGTTTCTTCGTCAAAAAACATGAATAGGACACCAGGAGTAGGAACAATGCACATGAATAGAATCCATGTGCACCATTTCCAAGATAATTTGTGCAGCATTCACACGTGATGCTTGGTTGTCTGCGTTTGTGAGTTGCTGCACAATCTACAAGTTGTACTGCTTCATTCCTAAATCACTGTATAAAACTCAAACCACTGACTTTTGTCACTAAATGTCGTCTGCTCTGTTGGGGCAGTCCAGGGCTGCGACCTGACAGCTAGTGGTTAGCTCCCGCTGGTGGTTAACAGCTAGTGGTTGGTAACCAATTCTGCATGGATATATCTGGGTCGGAAACCAACTCAGTGATTTACCTCCCTTAACTAGTATACCGTCTGGGCGACAACATGCATTTCGTATTCATGATATAAAATTTATATATCATAGAGGAATTTTACGAAAAGAATTATTTAACCTTGTGCTCCCATAAAACTATGTTTTGTGTCGCGGTAGCTTTAATTTAAATTAATAAACATTAAGAATACAGAATTATGGACTCTATACTTCACCGTTTTATTCAGCGATCGAACATCACACAGCAAAGCAAAAGCGAGAGAACCATAGTTACCGGTTACAAAATAGTCACAGTTACAAAAATTCGAGCTGCGCAATATTAAATAGGATCTCCCAGACAGGCAGATGATCTGGTGTCCAATCGTCACTATGTAATAAATTATTTTTCTCCTTTCAGTTCATTAATTATTTCATCAAGTCGGAATTTAATTATCAGTAAGTTATTTAACTAAAATATCTTTTTTGACAATGAAAAACCACAATTTTGCCTCTAACAAGTTCACTAGATGAAATAATCTAAAAAAATCAAGCAATTTTCGCATTCTTTCTAAAAAAAAAAAAAAAAAAAAAAAAAAAAGAAAGAAAGAAAAGAAAAAGAGGGGGAACAGAAATTATGTTAAAAATTCCATATAAATGTCACTTAAAAGAGGCCTTCCCCCCCACGCCTTCCTCAATCCGATAATGCAAACAGTAAAATTCTCAGAGTTTTTAGTTTATTTGGCAAACAAAGATATGTGCCAAAAACCTTTTCAACATTAAATGAAAAATAATCTAAATCGAATTTTGAAAAATCGTTTCATGACCTTGTATTGCCATTCACAGAGTGCGTGCAAAACAATTTGTGCCCGATAGTTTGTAGGGTTCAACTCTTTAAATCTCAAGTTCCTCCTTAGAACCCCACGAACACTTTACAAGCGAATAATCGCTTAAGTGTGAACAGAACAGGTGAGACTTGAGAAGGGTGCCAAACCCTTTATTATCCGATACATTTACAATCAGTTCCGGCTTGGAACTTTACAATAAAACCGCCACTCGGGCTTGAACTTAAATACTAATAATTTGAACTAAAACTAGCTTAACTAAAGCTCTTTAATAATATAGGCGAAGCTACCACAATCTAACTAGTTGGCCCCTTAGTATTAATTGAATCGGCGAAGCCTAGCAAGGGCCTAGATATGGCCGAGCGTAGTAACAGCTAAGAGAGATGTGGCTAGAAGGCAACCGCGCGCTAGTCAGGAAATCAGACTCTGTTGAAGTCGGTTAAGTCACGACTTCAATAGTACTCATTCTCATTTGCATTCTCTGCGTTTCTGAATTCACATTCTGGCAGGAAATTGTAAGCAGAAATTAGAATAAGATAGGAAAGATACAAAACTTAAAATAACTGTTAGAAAACGCATCATAAACCTTACAAGTTTATTGGGAATTAGCTTAAAAATCGATGACGATCTCTTTACCATAGCAACAAATATCAGAGTGAATTAAATAAAAGCCAATAAAATATACCAAGATACACATAATATTTCTCAGAGAAACAAAACAACTCTTAAGATAAAATATGATTTTTAAATGATCTTTATCAGACCAATTGTTTTGAGGAGTATCCAAAAGTTGGAAGAAATTCCAAAGAGATTTCATACGTTTTCGAAACCTAATTAAAAAAATTCTCGATTTCCAAGCAGTGTCATTTCTCTACTTTTCTCGAAGTATTTGTGTACGAAATTATTTTCAAATATTTTTGTATTTAATGCGTACACCTCTAAAAATTAGTATAATTCTTTTTTCTCATTTCTAAATAAGACGTTAGTCATAAAAGTTATAAAAAATTCTGTTAGAAAGTCTGTTAGAAATTCTTTTGTTTCTGAATATTTTTAAAATTATTGGTAATAATAAATACCTGATGTAGACACCACATGATTTCCCTGTATGAAATATTAAATTATATTAAGTTTTTAATGCTCTTTACTTAAATTTATTTCTTCTAATTTTATTAGAAATATATTTCTCGTTCAATCGATTCAGTTCTCACTTCGCCAAAAGGCAAAAATACTAAAAACTCAAAACATCTCCATTAAAAATTGCAAAAATACGGAATAACCTAAAATAGCAAATGCAGTAAAAAAAAAAAAAAAAAAAAAAAAAAAAAAAAAAAAATTTTAAAATAAAAAAAGGTTTTCCAAAAAAAAAAAAAAAAAAAAAAAAAAAAAAAAAAAAAAAAAAAAAAAAAAAAAAAAAAGCAAATTTTACAATTAAAATGAGAGTTTTTACACAAAAACAAGTAATCGGCCAGCGGACATGAAGACCAAATTTTCGGTGCACAAAATTGAAAGTTACTTTACTGAAGTTGGTGCAATAACTGAACTCACTACTCAACTAAGAGTTTCAAACGTAAACAAATAACAACCTCATTAGGCCTAGTAGCACTTAAACAATTTTTAAATTGTCGATAATTCTGCAACTATTGCCTGCAGGTTAACTAAAGTCATAAAGACCATAACCAGAACATAAGAAAAAGATAATTCAATCACATTTAAAGCAAAATAAGAACAATTTTACCAGTATATAAGGATAAAAACACAGAACTCACGGAGCCGGGTAAGAAAATGAGTATATATACACTGACGTTTGTGAAAATTGCAACACCATGAAGGACTTACGCGAGTGAGCTGAAATTTTCAGGAAATGCAAAGTAGCGCATGATATGCAAATGATTAGAATTGCAAATCCGTAGCGCATGCGTATGCTGAGCAGCGCCCTCTGAACGGCTGATGGATCCGAATAAATAGACGGCTGTAGCGAGGCGTGTATGGTTATCGGTGGTTATCTGCTAGTGGTAAACGTTAACTCAATCTGTACTTCTGCCTCGTCGACGAAAGAGAGCGAGATTTGAACAACTTACAGAGTTTGAACGAGGGAGAATCATCGGCCTTCGTGAAGCTGGATTGTCGTATCGTGCAGTAGCCTCTCGTGTGCAGCGTAACAGCAGCACAGTGATGCGCGTTTGGAAGCAGTGGACGGACGAGTGTCGGACAACTCGGAAATCCGGGAGTGGACCCCGAAATGTGACGTCAGCTCGCGATGATAGACACCTGGTCCGCATGGCGCGGACGGACCGTACAGCTTCCTCTAGACAATTGGCAGCACTGTGGTCAATAGCTACAGGTGTTTCATTGTGTGCTTCATCAATTCGTAGACGTCTGCTGCAGTGTGGACTGCGCGCACGGACTCCTTTATACAGGATCCCCCTAACGCACGACCATCGCCGCCTGCGGCTACAATGGGCCAATCAGCATAGAGACTGGCGTGCTGATTGGCAGCATGTCGTGTTTTCTGACGAATCCCGCTTTAATTTGTGGTACCATGATGGCCGCATTCGTGTCAGACGCTATGCCGGTGAACGCCACCTTCCGGAGTGCATTATCGAACGCCACAGTGGACGAACACCCGGAGTTATGGTCTGGGGCGCCATAGCATATCATAGACGATCTCAATTGCTACGAATTGTGGGCAATCTGAACAGCAACCGGTATATCCGTGAAGTTCTACAGCCCGAAGCTGTTCCCTTCCTTCAAAGCTTGCCAGGCGCTGTATTTCAACAGGACAATGCCCGCCCTCATACTGCTCGGATTGTTAAATCCTTCTTTGCAGCGCAGCAGGTACAGCTTCTTCCTTGGCCTGCGTGTTCCCCGGATATGTCGCCAATTGAACATGTGTGGGATGTCATTGGTCGGCGTCTTGCTCGTGATCCTCGTCCTGTTGCGTCTGCAGATGAACTTTGGGTACGCGTACAAACGATATGGAATGCTCTTCCTCAGTCAGACATTCAAACTTTGTTTGACTCCATGCCACGTCGTGCAGCAGCACTTATTGCGGCGCGTGGTGGCCACACAAAATACTGATTCTGATCTCTTGTTCTTGTTTGTTTGCTTTGAACATTTAATCATTTATTTGTACCACTACCACTCAACTGTGTATTAAATTGCATTCAATTATGACGATTCCTTCTTGGTGTTGCAATTTTCACAAACGTAAATTAGCAACGTAAATTTCCCTTCTCAATTCTAAAAATAGTAACCTCTCTCTGCTCTGCGTCATTTCTAGATTAACCCATGCCATATGACTCTTACATAATTCTGGTGATATAAATGGAACTAAAACTCAAGCAGCCAATAGTAATTTTACGGAAGTATTAACTATCCAATTAAAATGCATTGAGAACCAAAACTAACTAAGTTTGAATTAAGATTTCACCCTGAACGTAGCTCACTTGCTTTTTTCAAACCTTTGGCCTAGCTGCTCCTTCTATCTTACTGAAAATTAATTTAAAATGTAAGCTTTACGGTGTAGGCACAATTAATGTACCAAAATGATTGCGGCCACAACCAGCTGAAATAAAAGATTTAATCTGCCTTCGCCTCCAATTTCCTATTCATTATGGATCAACACTTCTACGCCATCAAAATTCCTGTTTTTCCTTACTTCTGAGTTTGTTCTTTTTATTTCATATATATATGTAATGATAAAAACAAATTTAGAAGTAAATGACCAACAGGCGTTTTAATATCGTGGAATGCTGAGATGCCGATTCACACTGAATAAGAAATTTGGCAATGGAAACAGATTAAATATTCATTTTATTTTCAGTAAATATTATTGCGGCCACAAACAACTTGCCACATTATTTGTGCCTATTTCAAGAGGTTTACATTTTTGATAACTTTGCAGCAAGAAGAAAGCACCTTGTGGATGTCCTAGCAGACAGCAGTCCAGCCAGGCCGAAGAGTAGCCAGCAAGTGCATTATGTTCAGGGTGAAATCTTAATTCAGACTGAGTTAGTTTTGGTTTTCAATGCATTTTGATTGGATAGTTAAAATTGCTATAAAATTACTATTGGCTATTCGAGTTTTAGTTCCATTTACATCACCAGAATTATGTAAGAGTCATATGACATAGATTAACCTAGAAATGACGCAGTGCAGAGAGAGGTTACTGTTTTAGAATTCAGAAGGGAAATTTGCTAATTTAATCTTTTACATAGTCTTCATTTTTCTTATATATATATATTATAATAAGAAAACTTTCCATATGCTTCTCTTTTCATATACCACAAGGAACAGAAATTCAATTTAAAATATTCATCGAAAACGTATTTGCCAGAATTTTAAAAACAATTTCAAATAGAATTTATAGCCCTTTGCTTAACAGTTAAGGAAAAACTTAAATCGCATTTTAAATTCTTTTTAAATTTCTGGCAAGTACCTTCTCGATAAAGATTTTAAATTGAATTTCTGTTCCTTGGAGATGGCATATGGAAAGTTTTCTTATTATAATTTATTGTGAATTATTGGTTTATTACTTTGCAGCTTTAGCGCAAGCCTTGGGCTTATTCATTTACATTTAATTAATTTTATATTGAATTTATGTATATATATATATATATACAGGGTGTTTATAAAGTCCCGGACCCATTTTGATGTTTAATAACTCCTAAAATAATGAAGATATAAACAAACTTATGGAATTTATTGATGGAATAACTTATATATTTTCTTTTTCAAGTTTGAATATCTTTACTTTTGTAAATATCGCCTGCGCGTGTGGTTAATTTCAGATAATTTCATTTTCCAGTCTAAATATCTGTACTTTTCCAAATATCGTCTGCTTATTAATTGCTTATTAATTATAATTATGATCTGAAAACCCCCATAAATACCGTGAGGCACAAAGGGATTCCTCCAAAGGTTAATGTGTGGTGTGGACTAATGCACGACCGTGTCATTAGGCCTTTCTTTTTTACAGAAAAGATGGTCTTATCAGTCGTATACTTAGACACGTTGGAAAACTTCGTTATTTCCACAACTAGAAGAGCTTCAGCCACGTGTCTTTTTCCAACAAGATGGTGCACCACCTCATTGGGGTACCATCGTTCGTAGTTCTTTGAACAGCCGTTTTACAGGAAGATGGGTTGGGCGAGGAGGTCCAATTCCTTGGCCACCCAGATCACCTGATATAAAGCCGCTGGACTTTTTTCTTTGGGTATTTGTAAAGGACAACGTTTACAAGAGGAGAGTGTCGAACATGGATGACCTAAAACCCAGAATTACAACCGCAATAGCCTCTGTGGATGCCGACATGCTTGCCGGTACCTGGCGTGAAATTGAATATCGACTGGATATTCTCCGTGCGACGAAGAGTGCACACGTGGAAGTTCATTGACAAGGGTCATGAAACCTTTTGAGTCTATCTAACCATCTATGTTATTGACTTTAATCTATCTTTATTATTTTATGAGTTATTAAACATCAAAATGGTCCGGGACTTTATAAACATCCTGTATTCTCCCAATAAACTGTGATCTTTATATTCACTGTTGAAAGATTCGGCTAATTTTTTATATCTAGATATCAAATTCCAGCATTTTCAAAATTTCTAATTAAATTTTATCGGTTAAAACAGTGTTTTTAGAAACCTCACTCGACTTTATAAACACCCTGTATATATGTATGTATGTATTCTGTCTGTTGGTATTGATATCACGCGAAAACATCGTGAGCAGTCAAAATGGGTATTTTCGTTGAAATACTTATTCTCGTATAAATCTACTTATTCTCATATAAAGCAAGTAAATTTGTTCTCTTAGGCATGGCCTTCGATTTATTTTGATGCAAAGGACTCCACAGTAATGGATGTGTCATCCTGCCTTTAGGATTATTACCCATTAAAGGTATTACAAACAAAACAATCGCCATAAGCTCCATTATTTCCATCCGAACGTGACGAGATAAGCAACCCGGACATTTAGTTGACTTAATGAAATATGATTCCAAACTCTGACCGACCATCCAATCAAATAACGGAATGATATCTCACGAAAGAAACACAATAAAAGCTGCCCAGCGCAAGGAGTTTATCACAAGAGATAAAAAAAAACCCTCCAAAGAACAGTTTTTTTTTAGAGCGGGGCTTGGAAAATTATTTTGTTGTCTGGATTCGTTGTTTGTTTCGTTTTCGACCTGATACTTATATACAGAAGCAAATATCAGCTATCTTTACCTATTTATATACAGACTCCTGCTATGGCATCTCTGTTAATCTTATAGGATAAATCTAAAGAGTGCTGAGCTAAGAGAAACAGGAAGTGCTGTGACGTTTGATGCTTACCATGTAAACGTAGTCTTCCGTTCCACAGCAAATTATAAACCGTGTTTAAATAGATATACAGAGGCTGATCGCACATTTTTTAGACGATTTTGGTAAGTGGTAATAAAAAATCGTTTGCTGCAAAAGAAGTAATTGCAATTGTACGATGTTTTTAAAAGTCAAAATTATCGTCTGTGGCTCGAAAGTTTTGTTTTTATTCAAAATGGCGAATTTAACAAAGCAGTGGTTCGAAGGCTACATTTACGTTCTTTCCGAAGAGAAATATGTGTACTTCGTTATCCAAAAACGATGTGAGAGTCATGGTTTTGTGATATCTAAAGCGTCGATAGGTAATATCATCGACAAGAAAGGAAACAAACGTCAAGTTGGAGCCTCGAGTGGGACAAAAATTCCAAACAAGTATCCCAGTAAAAAACGGACATCTTCGACTATTGCAAAGGTACGTTGTTTAATGTTAAAAGAAAATCCCCCTAGTCAAAGGACAGTTGCAAAATCATTAAAATGCTCGGTGTTCACTGTAAACAAAATGATAAAACGTTGATTTAAATCTTAAGAAAGCGAAAAAACGCAATGTGCATCGTCTTCTTCCAAAGCCTATCGCTCGACGCGGGACACGCTGTAGAATTCTATATGAGAAATACTTCTACAAAGAAAAATGGAAAACAATTGTCACAATAGATGAAGCACAGATGTATTTAAATGATTGTAACAAAAAAAGAGCCATTTATTACCATAAAAGGGGAGAAAAAAATTAAGTACACGGTTCAAAGAATCGAAAGAAAGTTTTTCTAAGGGATTCGTGATTGTTGTTGATTTTTCTTATAATGGCAAGTTAAAAATAAAGAGAGTGCAAAAAAATGTCAAGATTAACACCAAGTACTATCAGGAACCTATTTTATCGCCAATTTTTCTGAATGAAATACACCATCGCTTTACTCACAGTGCCATCCATCTGTGAGACTCCATCGGGACAAAGCTAGCAGTCACACATCAAAATCCACTGTAAATTTCCTAAAAGAAATGGAACAAAAAACTGATACCTTCAACCGATATCCCTACTAAATCTCCCGATGTGTCACCTATGGATTTTTGTACTTTCGAACTTTTAAAAACTGCGTTATCCAAACGTTGTTCCAAAACCCTAACAGGACTCTGGAAAGCTGTTCGGGAGGAATGGGATAGAATACCTCTTCTGACACTTCAAAAGGCATTATTATCCTGGAAATTTCGGTGTCGAAATATAGTTCACAATAAGGGATGTCAAACAGAACATTTAAAACACAAGAATTTTATGTAATTTATTTTTGTGAATACAATATACATCGTCTAAAAATGTGCGAACAGCCTCTGTATGAAGGTTTGAATGATGAATAGCCGATACGTATGCCATAGTTGTCAACTGATCCGGTTTTACTGAGAGACTCCTGCTTTTTCTTTCAGTTGTTAGCCTTTACTAAGCAAACTTGTGTTGTCCAAATTCGGTCTCTCATTAGTGAGCCATTTGCAACATTGCCTTTCTAATTAAATTTTATTTGATCTGAATTCTCTTAATCTATTATAGACATCTGTAAATAAATCAATGAATGAAGATTCAATGAATGAGTCCTCATTTATTTTAATTGTGAATTAATTTATGAATTTTTGATTATTTTGATTTGATAATTTTTTATCATTTAGATTTAACCAGTGCTATTATGTTAATATCTGTATTTAATTTTGTTTGACATCAGCAGATGGCGCATTACTAGATTTACCTACACAATAGTGTGTACATTGATTGTCACTTTTGTTTCCGTCTGTATTTAAAAGTACTTTTATAAGTAAAAGCTCTTCTTCCCTACTCAGAATTTCTCAATGTTAAACTGTAAGAAAATTACAAATTAAAATTAGGTAAAGAATATAAAATCTGAAATATCTAATTAAATATTAATTATTAATTTTTTTTAAAAAAATCATGTTATAAATAGTTCAATAACCTGCTGAATCACACATTATAAAACGAATTTGGAATTCTTTAAAAATAAAAATAAATAATTTCTTTAAATATATTTTAAGGTTGGTAGCTATAGTATTCCAGCAGTGTTGTTTTGCTTTTCTGTAATTTCTGACATCTCGATTTATGTGAAATAGCAGATGTATGCATATGTTTTCCTGCCAAATAATAATAATTATGATAATAAAATAACAGAACAGTGCTAAAGAGGGAACACCTTGAGTATAGGACCCCATTGCCGATTTTTTGGCTTGGCGACCGAAAAATGTCGCCAAGGCGTGGAAAAACAGTTAAAATTGAAAACACAAGTTAGAAAGCACATTTTAACCAGAAAAAATTTTAGAATATATGTTTAAACAGCAAATTTGAAGGTTACCGGTCCTCATTCGGCGTTGTAACTCTGGGGCGACCTATGCTGTAACGTCTACTTACATTACCATCATCTCGGGATGGTTGCCAAAGCCCGGAGATGACAATCTGGGCAATTCCAAGTTCGTCTGATACTTCCAGTTGGGTACGCCCACATTCCAGACGGCCGATCATTCTACCACGTAAAAAATCATCCAAATGCGTCCTTGTAAGGTTTCTCCTTCAATCTCTTGACTCTTTTCGTTAGCATAAACTGTGAAACCTTATGTGGAGGACAGTGAGCAGATCTAGGCTATGTCCTTAGTGTTGAAAAACTACAAAGTCAGGAATGAGGGTTTAAAAGTGACCCTTTAATTCAAATATTTACAACTCTTCAAATCGAGAGTAAGCCACTACTTGGGCTGAACTAAAATAATATTAAACTAAAGTGTGTTAACAAATTCAATACCTAACTTAATTCTAAATAGGACGGCGAGGGAAGCTTAACTCTTAGTGAAATGCAATTATGCGAATTTCACTAGCAAACACTGGTAATTGCAAATTGCCTATGAAGGCGAACTTTCAGTAGACAGAGGAAATCTTTGCGCGCACAGCCTTACGGCGATAAATCCAACTCTGTCTTTCCCTTCGTTAACTCCTGCCTTTTAACTGCTAACAGATATATGCGATTTGCATAAATATCTCACTCGCGCTAAATTCGGGCAGCAACTGAAACTTTGAGAATTCGATAGGAAAGTTCAAACTAAAAATAATTTGGTTAATTAAAATAATGAATGCTACATCCTTTGTGTCATAACTATTCGGTTATTGCACTGAAATGCTTATAAAGCGCCTGCGAACAATTTTACTTCTTTGCCTGTATTCCTTATACATCACTCTCTTACACTCTCGTCATTGTGACGTACCATCGGTGTCATCTGGTTACTTCCTGAAATTTGCATATGATTCTTAAAGATGTATGTAGTGATTTTACAGGTGATATATTTATTTTAGAGTTCGATATCCGCGTGACTCCGAATTATCCTTAATTTATGGACATGAGTGTAGAAGTGGGTCATTAACATTCCGTTGGAGGGGAAGCGTTATCTGAAAGTGTTCTTTCCAGAATATGGAGTCGTTTTTTGGAAACTGTAAGTATTCACAGAAGATTGGAACAAGGTCGTACGCCTGCAACAAAGCAAAATGAGGATCTGTATTTAACATTAACGGCTATGAGAAACCGCACTATAATGCCACATTCTTGCAACAGCACCTTCAGAGGGTTGCTGGTACCAGAGTTTCGACTCAAACTGCTTGAAACCGACTTCCTCATATGTATTTGTTTGCTCGAGATTAATGTTTCATTGACACAGGACCACCGTGCTGCCCGCAGAAATACTGGCCCAGACCATACTGGCACAGGAGCATCTCAGATAGGGATGATACGAGTGCATTAACTTGCTCTTCGAAGACGAGTCTCGCTTGCATATTTCACAAGTGCACATCTGTGTAGCCACCGAGGGAGTGGCTTCTAGGATGGACCAATGAACTTTCAGTAATATTTCTAGGATGTCAAATTACCTTTGGCCCGCTTTAAGCAAGATAGTTGAAAACATTTTGCCATGCAATTTCCTGTACAAAATAATTAAAGCATCGTCGATTTCTTCTGAAAATTTTCATTGCGAAATGAGATCAAATATAAGCAATTGTGAAGACTTCTCTATCTGGTTGAAAGAATTTGAATACAAAACACATGTTAGATACTCCGCGAAACTTCGACTCATCAATCTCGGTTTCTGTTTTCAAGAAACTACACTTGTCAGCATTCTTCATGTCGTAAAGTAAAGATACGTACTTAAATTTACAAGTTCTATAACAGATATGTAACATTTTGTATTTAAGGATGCAAATGGTAACTATAATTATTATTTAAAATTTGTTTCTGTTACTACATTCAATTCAGAAGAAAAAACATATTTCTGTACATTTGAAATAAAATTGTCTTACAATTTTTAAATAATATAAGTTTATTGAGAGTAATTTAAAAAGTCTGAATAAAATTATGCAATTGCATATTATTATTATTACATCTGTATTTTTTATCTGCGTGAAGAAATACTATTTAATTCAAATTCATTTAATTATTCATAAATATACTACTTAAAATATTATGAATGCTGTTATTTTGCAGAGAGAAAAACTATGCAGAAAACTAAAAAAAAAATTTTAAAGCAAATTTAAAATGTTACTAATATTTAAGCTGAATTATTACTGTACTAGAAGGTACGAACATTTTGTAAATATAATTTTACTTTAATTAGAATTACTCATAGTTCATCAGAATTAGTTTGATATTGTGAATACTATGTCAAACTGAAAAGAACTTGAAATACGTATCCACAGATCAAAATATGGTTTCCCACTGCTTTTTAGGAATTTCGTTTGTGCTGCTACAGTTGCATACTGTTATTTAAAATTTTACCTATAAGTAAAGTTCTATATTAATTTCTATTAAATTATTTTAATTCAACATTAAACTACCTTTTAAAATGCTACATATTATATATTATATACATACATGCATCTTAACTATTATGTTGCCTAGACTGAAAACTACAGTCTAACTGACGAAAGTCAGATTCATAAGATAAAAATTGCGATACTACTATCATATTAAATTTGCCATGAATATTCATTTGGATTCCTATACATTTAGTGTGTTGAATTTCACATTTAATTACTGTCCACTCTTAAATGCACTATCTGCACAAGAAATACTTATCAAACAGAATGAATTTAGCTTGTTTACAAAGAATATATTTAATTTATTTATATACTAGCCGCTGCGCGGCCAGCCTTCGTCTGGCTTTTAAAGTGTACCAGAAAAATGCCTAAAGAGAACACCAAACATTAAATTTGAAAACTGCACAGAATTTTACTCTGCAGAACAATTTTATCGAAAAAGAAACAAACAACAACGGAAAAAAATTCCGTTAAAAATGCATTACATATAAAAAGCATACAACGAAATAAGCAATATTCCTTAATACAAATATTAATTATCCTAATAAATAAATTAACCAACTTCCCTTTGCAAAATCTTAAGAACTCAAAGGGTATAAAAAGATTAAGAACTTAAACAGATTCAAAAATATTATGCAAAACTTTTTCATATTTAAAATTATAAATAATTAAAACATAATATTACAATGAAATAAGCAATATCCCTCGATACAAATGTTAATTATCCTAATAAAGTCATTAAACAATTTACCGTTGTAAAAAGAAACAACTTTTTAATTTCTTAAACGTTTCAGTCTCTTAAAAACAGTAACATAAGAAATACGATGAAAAATTGTTGCCAAACCGAAATTTTCAAAAGAATAAAACTATTCAAAATGATGCAGTTTCATCAAAAATCTATCGACAACAATAAGAAAGGAAAATTGTTGCCAAAACTACATTTTAAAATATCTGAGATGTGAGAAGTGTATTCGGAAGCTTCATTTAAAAAATTTAAAAAAATACAAAATATTATTATTTTTCCGAAATTCTTTTTTAAAAGGAGTCGAAAGGATTAAAGTTCAACGTGTCCAAAAATCGAAGGAAAATAAACTGCACATTTTTTTAAATAAGTTTTTTTTAAAACATTCCGCCCAAAAAGGTGTTAAGCTCACCTTCCTAAATAAATTCGTATTTAATCGATTTATTGAAATACGAAATGTATTTAAGTTCGTAAAATAGCTAAGTGTCTACGCTTCGCGGCGATGTAAAAATGAAATGTATAGATTGAAATCTCGCTTTCCTGTAGCCCATTATGTCTCAGAATGACTCGATTTCGTCACAAAACATAAAATAAAAAAAATTCTAATTCAAATTTCGAAAAAATCGCTTCGAGGTGCACTGGCTCTTGTGTAGATACACCTATGTACCAAATTTCGTGGCCCTGGGTCTATTAGCTTACTCGCAACACGAACGAAAGAGACACACACACACAGACTCTTTGTTTTATTATATGTAGAGCAGATAAGTTTTAATGTTAAAATAGATACAATCAGATCAATATACGTATATTTTCAATCTCACACTTTCAAACTCAAAAGAATGCAAGCACTTAAATAAGAAAGTACTATATGATTCATTGTAACACTTCCAGTCCTTCTCAGCTCAATTAATAAAAAAAAATATGCACTTGAATTGTCTTAATCCACAGGCATAATATTCGACACTAATTGTAGCTTGAGTTATTTTCTCGATCTAAAGAACGATAATATGCCGTGAACATCAATCCGAATATCAATAAGTGATAAAAATCGCGAAAGTGAAATGTCAGCGATTAAATAAACTCAGAAACCGAAAGCACTACGAGAATTCCTACTATTGCGCCAAACATTTATAATTGCGAAACAAATGCAAATTAAAACGTAAACAACATACGCTCATATGCCAAGTTTCAAATATCTCCCGTCGCAAGAGCAATAGAAGCTCATTGGTCCATTTTCGAAACTCCTCCCTCAGTGGCTACACTGATGTCCAGTTGTGAATTATGCGTCTCGCTCTAATATACAGCCTCACAATAGGCAGATTCTCGTCTGGAGAAAACCTGGTACACGGAATATTCCTGCGTTTGTGTATGAAACTGTCCGATTTTGAGGAGGCGGGTGATGGTCTTGGCCAGTATTTCTATCAATGGCCGTACAACTTCCTCATTATCAAGAATGGAGCACTTACTGCTCTGCGATATAGGGATGAGATTCTCAGACCTATTGTGGTCCTTTACGCTGCAGAAATCGGGATGAATTCATTCTTGTAGATGATAACGCTATGTCACATAGTGCTTATTTTCGCTGTTCTTTCAATATGCCTTCGTGGTGTAATAGTTAGCACACTCGGCGCCTATTCGAGAGGTCCAGGTTCGAGTCCTGGCGAGGGTATTGTTTATTTCTCACTTCTCCTGCTTCAAAAAAAAAACCTAATGACTCTACAGTGACGCCCGAACTAAAAAAAAGAGATGGATGTTGATTCTCCACCACCAGGATTTGGCGATTGGGTTCCCTAAACTTCGGTCGTTCTTTAAAAGAAGTAGTATATAAGGTATATCTCCAACCTTCTTAGCACGCCTTCGTGGTGTAATGGTCAGTACCCTCGGCGCGTAATCGAGAGCTCCGAGTCTCGGCGAGGGCACTGCTGATTTTTCATGTCTCCAGCTTAAAAAAAAAAAAAAAAAAAAACCTTACGACTCTACAAGCTAATGGACAGTTTTCTTTTCGACGAGGGAATTGTTTGAGTGGATTGGCCAGCATATTCCCCAGTTACGAACTCAATAAAACATGTTTGAGACATTCTATGTAGAAGGGTTGATAGTCGCTTATCACTCCCAGAAACAATTCAACAGTTTGAAACCTGTCTTCTACAGGAGTGGGAGAAAATACCTCAGTTTCTTAATTATTACATGGCTCGTAGGTGTGCGACCGTGCTCGTTCAGAAAAAACCATACTGCTTATCGAAACTCATTTGCATACTAGATATCACATTTTTCGTTTGTTTATTATGCACTGTTTGCCAAATTATGCGACAGATATCGTTAATAAAATTTATTCCTTGTTCGTTGCTTCTTTGTCATTTGTCATATCTTACAGCACATGTAGATAGATCATGGTGTCCGCCGAAAACATCGAGGCAAATACATGGTAGACGAAGACGTCTCAGAGAAAACAACGCAAGGAGAAAACATCGCAGTTCCAAAATATCGTAGGACGAAACATTGGAAATAAAGCAGTTCAGAAACTTCGCAGATTAAAAACATCGTCATCGAAAATATCGTAGTAAAAAATAAAGCACCTATAAATCACTGCATGACGATGAAACCGCAGGCATGCCTTTTTTAGGATTTAAAATTTGTAAATGCAAGTTCGCGTAATGATTTGGGAACTGAAGAAGGAATGAAGAATATATTTACTTTTGAATTAACTACTAAATTTTTGCGAAAAGTTAAGAAGAATATCCAAAAATTAAAAATGAATAGAGAAATAACCCTACATGTAGCAGTTAATAGAATTTTAAGCTAATATAATTAACTAATAAAGGTCCTTAATTAATTAATCTCCTTTTATTAAGTTTTATTGGTAATTTTTCATGCAAAATACAATCTAAAAAAAATTAGAAAAATGTACAAGGTATTTCTCCCGCCTTCTTCGCATACCTTCGTGGTGTCGTGGTCAGCACGCTCGACGCGTAACCGACAGGTCCGTGGTTCGATTCCCGGCGAAGGCGTTGCTCATTTTTCATGTCTCCTGCTTTGAAATAACCTAATGACTCTGCAACGGAAGATAAATAACTGCATGTGGTTACTTAATTATCAAATTCTTTCAACTGTTGTAAGTAGCATAAATTTTCTACTCATTTTCAGTTTCTGAATGCTCCAGTTTCCTTCTTAATTTTTCAGGATAAATTTGTTATTTAGTTCAAATATATAAAAACGAAAAAAAAAATCCTCATTACTTCTTGCGCTCACAAATCATTACGTAAATGTGCACTTAACACTTTTAAAGATTCAAAAATGCATGTCTATGTTGTAATCGGCCACCCAGACGGTATAGTGGTTAGGGGAGACTGATTGCAATACTGAAGGGCCCGAGTTCGAATCCCGAAGAACGCATGGATATAAAATTGTCTGTCCCTTCATAGGAGGTAGCGGTGGCCGCGTATTAGGTGCCTCCACAATAAAATTGTCACCATTTTTGGCCTTTGTATAATGGCCAATGCTGTTATTGTTACAGGCAAGTGCCTGCCATTCATATGAAAAAAAAAGTTGTAATCGTCATGAGATGATTTCTAGGTGCTTTATTCTTTACCACGATGTTTTCTCTTTGCTTTATTTTGCCCCACGATGTTTTGTATGATAACGTTTTCGTCATGCGTTGTTTTATCCGCGACGTTTTCTTCTACGATGTTTTCTTTCGTAACCTGCATCATCATATATCAGTTGTAAGGTTTTAGTTAAACTAACAAAGTTTTATTCTAATTTGAATCTTTCTATCTCTTCTCATTTCAACTTCCCGTTAGGATAAGCGCGCGATTCAGCAGTATGCTAATTTGAAGTGGAGCCAAGTTATATTTAAACCGGATGTAGAAACCTCTCAGTGTGAGAGAGCTTTTAGTCTCAGACCACGGTTACTCTATTCAACGTTCGCCTGACTAGCTAGTATTTAAATTCTAAGCCGTAGCACTTTTACGTGATTACTTATTGAAGTAATTTCAAGTGCGTCAGTATTAGTTAAATCTTGCTACGCACCCTTTAGTTTAGAGGCCAACCTCGCGTTATAGTAGCTCTGTGAGCAACGACTACTTAATTTCTAATTAGTTTTAGTTTAAATTTATTTGATTGTTCATTTTAGACCCAAGTGCGATCTCTACTGTCTTTATCCCTCCCGAGTTGGGAAGTGGTTGTAAATAATTGTGGTTTAATAAAAGAGGATTTTAAATCCCTTTAAAGTGCAGTTCTTCTACCACTCAATCGCAATATTCTACCACAAAACGTAGCTGTATTCAGCTCCCTGTTCCAGATCAGGATTTAAGGAGTTCACGAAGATGTTTTCCAAAAATATGCACCGAACGCTAAGTCCTGACACAGTTACCAAAACATTTCCTCATCCGCATTTTGTATCCAAAATCATAACATCCCCTAATTGTTTTGAGCAGTGTAAATGCTAATAATTGGCTAAATGAAATTTTTTATTCTTAACATTAGATACTAAAAATCTGGACTCTAAAAGTAAGCCAGATTTAAAAATCTGGTAGTTTAAAAGAGTAAAATAAAAATATGCTAGCAAAACTAATGTACTTGGAAAAAAAGGTATATTTTCTATTGAAATCACGCTGGTAACAATTTTTTTTTTTTTTTATATTTGGTGCATGTTTCTTTCGTGTGCACATGTAGTCAGGACAAACTTTGATAGACTGCTAGTATTTGCAAAGCCGCAGCAGAACAGGAGGAACCTCACTATCAATATTTGCAAAGCTGTTGTAGAACATCTGTGCTTCAGCTAATATTTTTATACCCTCATTTTAGTTATGGTCTCCATTGCGAATGCTGATTATAAGACGTTTCACTAAATGCTTGCTCGGTGCTCTTATTAATAAGGAAGTACGTTTCTTTAGAATGTATCCCGAGAAAGGAACAACAGGAGTGAGAAAAAATAGGCTTTCGTATAATTTTGTAAGTCAAGCTTTCAAACTTACCTTATCGTATGAAACTAACTTGATATTTTTATTTCATTTCAATATGCTTTTTCAATATTATATATATATATATATATATATATTTGCAATATTTTAGTTTCTGGTTTATGTAGTTCTTTGTGAGTACTTTTGAACACTTCCTTGTACGGAATATTAAATCATACGCATTTTTTCCTGCGTTTCATTTAAATTATTTTCTCGAATTTCATTAGAGATCTATTCCTTATTCAATTCATTCAGTTCTCACTTCACGACATAGCAAAAATATATATAAAACCTCAAAACATCTTTATTAAAAAATATAGAAAAATATAAAATGCCAAATACAGTTAAAGCAATTGAAAAAAATGTTCACAATGAAAATTAGAGTTTCTAAGCAAAAACAAGCAGTTCGGCCACCGGGCAAGAAGGCAGATTTTTCTGTGTACAAAACAAGAAGTTTACTTTTGGTCCCACTCGGTAAAAAGACATTGAGATTGCAGAAACTGACTTAATTCACTATTCTGCTAAGTTTCAAATGTAAATAAATTTGATTGCTTTGCTAAACAAAAATTAGGGTTAGTTGCACTTAAACAACTATTAAATTGTTTATAATTCAACAGCTGTTGCATACAGATTAACTAAAGGCATAAAAACCTTAACCGGGAAATGCAAACAACATAATTCAATACTTTTCTAAGGACAAAATGAAAAATTAACCAACATATGAGAATAAAAAAACGGAGTTCACGGAGTCGAGTAATAGGGTGGGTGTATATACGTTTGGTGCAGCCTCTATATATACGTTTGGTGCAGCCGATTGCAATTAAAAAGCGAGGTGCACAACTACATGTTATAGCAGTTCTATGCACAAAATTTCAACGTTCTGAGGCAACTCGATTTGAATTATGCGAGATGCATACATACATAGATACGTGCCTACGTACGTACGTACAGATGTCATGAGAAAAATCTCTTCTGAATCCATTTTAAACCCTATCTTTAGCCCGTTTTGGAAAAAAGAGTCCTTTATTCTGTCCTTACGTAGAGATGTCAGGTAAAAAACATGGTTAAATTGCATTCGATACCCGTCAAAATGAATATTTTCGTTAAAATATGATACCGAAAGTTTTTGCGATTACAATACTTCCTTTACTTTGTACAAGGAAACAAAACACTGATTGCTCTTGAGGCCGTCCACGAATGATCGAAGCTTTGCAATCGTGGCGCTAATTATCGAGGTGAATGTCGTTAGTCATTTGGGATGTAAAATCTGTCATCTAAAGCTTAACCGAGGAATTGGTATTTAATTGTTTGGTCCAGAAATGCTCGCTGGCAAACCGGAATAGAGATTAACGGCGTTGACTGCGTGTCGAAGGGGCCATGGTCGAATTCCGGAGAAGACATATTTGAGTTTGAAAATGTATAGAGTCTGTGCAGCATGGGGGCACTCAAAATATTCGTCGAGCCAAAAGTCTCCTCGAGAGGTTTGTGCTAGGGTAAAATCTTTACCAAAGACAGGCGCAATCTTGCCTCCTTGCCATGATGAATTTCGTGAGCTTCCGTTGATTTCAGACAAGCGGGTTAATCACAACAAAAACAAAAAGTGCTCGAGATTAAGTTATACGGTATTTCTCTCACCTTCTTCACACGCCTCCGTGGGGTAGTGGTCAGCACACTCGACGCGTAACCGAGAGGTCCGTGGTTCGATTCCCGGCGAAGGCGTTGCTCATTTTTCGATACTCCTGCTTCAAAAAAACCTAATGTCTCTAAGTGATGAATGTGTCTTCTCTCGTGAGGGAACTGCTGAAGTGCCTCGTAACCGAATCCTCAGTATGAGGATAATCTGATCTTATTGAGAAAAATTCGCACTAAACTTGGTGATAGATGTATAATAAAAAATAGAAGTAGATAAGGGAGAAAAAGAGTATTTTCTTTAAAAAGTCATGAAAAACTTGAACATTTGAAACTGATAAAGCAATCAAGAAAATTTATAAAGGTATGATAGATGGAGAATATTCGTACGACTTGTAAAAACTTGAAAGTACTGATTTTTATTTTTTAGGTATGCTTAAAATTACATTATTTTTTTTAATATTCTTTAGTGTGACTTGATTTTTTTTTTAATTTTTGGAATGTAAAGAAATTTTTAAGTTGCGCTGTTCTTAAAAATATTTTAATCTTTTTTTACATTTTTATTGTTTTATGTAAAATGAACTAAATTTTAATTATTAAACTAATATTTACAGCCACTTCCCAACTCGGAAGGGATAACAGAAAATAATGACCGCACTTGGGTCTAAACTGAACAATCAAATAATTTAAAATAAAGTTGAGTAGAAAACTAAGAAGTCGTTGCTCTCAGAGTTATAAACGCTAGGTTGGCCTCTGTGCTAAACGATCAGTGGTACGTAGCAAGATTTAGGCAATACTAACGCACTTAGATTACTTCAATAAGTAATAGCGTAACAGCGCTAAGGCTTAGAATTTAAATACTAGCTAGTCAGGTGGACGTCGAACAGAGCCGCAGTGATCTGAGACTAAAAGCTCTCTCACACCGAGAAGTTCCTCGCTAACCTTTTAAATACCAAAACTTGGCTCCACTTCAAATTAGCATAAAGCTGAAACGCGCGCTCATTCTAACGGGAAGTTGAAATCAAGCTAAAAGTTCAAGCTAAAACCTTAAAATTGATTTAAACAAAAGTGAATTTAATTCATGATACATCTAATTAAAACATTAAATATTTTTACACAGCTATATTACATATTTTTTCGCGTTTTAAATATACAGGAGATATATAACGCTTCGATGTTAGTCTAAATGGAAGCTCATCTAATTAATAGCCTATGAAAGTTTCGCGATTCCCCCTGGGCCAGCTTTATGGATAATCCTTTCCGATAAACCAAATTAAATTTTAAAAGAGCCATTTTGGGCGATCGTTAAAATCTTTCTTTTAGATTTTTTTCTTTCCTTTTCCCTTTGTATTTGATACATTTTTTATTGGAGGTTTTATTTAGCTCACTCTTTGTCTGTCGCTATGATCAAAAGCTTCTCATTTTTAAACTACTACTTGATAAATTATTGACCTCAAATTTTGTACGTACGCTGTTCGTGAGAGACAAAATAAAGATGAAAAGATTTGTTTCAAAATCCGTTTTAGATTTTTTTTTAATTTAATGTTGAAAAAAATGTTTCGCACATATAATTGTTTAACGAACGTTTGAAAATCTCGTAATTGTGCTATTTGCACCATCGGATAGAGCGAATGATAATTTTTAAATGAAATTGTATGAAATTTTATGCGTAATTTTTGACGTTTCGGCGAATTTTTGAGAAACGCTCAATTTGTTTTTATTGTTATGTCTATTATTATAATATCCATGTCCATCATTTTAAAATTTCATTAATTTAGAACGTAACGGTTATAAAGTTTTATAATTTTCACAAATTCCCAAATAAATTTGTCGCCCTCTTTTAAAACAAGAATGATAAAAAATTAATAATTTTGTGATTTTCCACACTTTTAAAAAATATGTTATGAAGCAGACGGGAAGGTATCAGTTCTTCATAGGCATCGCTTGCAAACATAGTTTCAAGAGTGTGATGTCATTACCTCACACTACCTTTCTGCTTTTGTATAGATTTCTCTGAAATTGACTTTATTTACCTATATATTAACGTAACTCCTTTCCGCAAACAAGTTTGTACATCAGTCGAACTGCATTATCAAACTATAATAATTATAATAAACTATAATAATATATAATAAGTATAAGCTATTATCATTATAAATTTATCACGAGCGCAATATTTTTATTATTCAAGATATAGATGAATTTTGTAAAGAAAATTACTTTTTCCCACTAAACTACGGCCTAAATGTATAATTACTGGAAGTACGCAAGATTTTACTGCAATATTTTTGTAAGAGTAATTTATTAAAGTGAACTATATTAATGTGATTTCTGAGATATTATTTTTATAAAAAAAATTTTAAACGAAATTAGCCCAGGCCTGCATGTGGAAAAAAATTGGGAAGGGGGAAAGAACTTTATTAGACTAAAAACGAACAGAAAAAAGGAAGTCACAAAGTTATGAATACGTCCTCGTTTGACAAGCACTTGCCACTGAGAAGTAATTGTCAGAGAAAGACTGGAAATTCTTTGATGGAGCCTATTAGAAATGGAGCCCAAGTGACGAGGACGTCACGGTTTCGAAGATGACAATATAAAACGACTTGTTCCGGAGTTTCTAAATCAATGGGAAATATATCTTATCTGCAGTTTGGAGTTTTGCCAAAATGGCAACCACCACAGCGTATGGCTATCGCAATTTTCGTACTTCTAGTATCCCGGCGGTTTAGTGTGTGTTGTTATCTGCAGCGAGCTGTCGAATAATAAGGTAACTGTGTATAATGAATTTCTATTAATAATCCCGAAACGGCCGTTATTTTGTCTGGAAGCCACGGTTGCGACCGAACAAATTATTGCTATCGACCCAAGTGCGTTTAAAAGGGAGGAGCTGACTGGTCTCAATTTTTAATGAGAAAATGTGGGAATGTGGACAGGTCGCTTGTTCAGAAACAGAGACAAGACCTTTGTTTTTGCGGTAAAAAGGTGCGTATATTTTTTAAACACTCGAGATCATGTACGAAAAGGAATATTAATTATTAGTTCTTATTCTACCGAAGTCATATTTTCTGCAGAAATACGAGTTAGTTTTGATTAATTGAACTTCGAAAATTCGAAATTTTCCATAAGGATTTCCTGAAAACGATTTGTATTCAAATTCGAGGCCTGCCTTTTGCAGTTCAGGAAATCAAATTCGTTTAAACTTTAAAATTCAATAAATCGAAGAGGTTTTTTTTTTTCCAATAACATTGAAAATGTGTTATCCTGAGATCCGTTTCTGTCTCGTTAGAAATCAGATGTGAATTACAAAGCATTGAAATCGTCCAAAAATCGAGATGGGAGAATTATGAGCATAAGTTAATTTCGGAACAACGCGGTTGCAATAAGAACGTAACAAATGAAAAGTAGTCATGGGTAATCTACAGATAAGTAACTAACACAAATTTATTTCCAATGAAAATAACAATGTAATATTAACGCTATAATATATAGTAAGATATCTTCATTTCTGCCTCCCTCTAACTTGGAGCCCACCAGCGGCCGAGCGGTAAAGACGCTGAATATTGGTAGTTCGGTCCGAGGTTCGAATCCCGCGAACGGGCTGCCTGCATGGGCGTTTTCGTATTTTCCCCATGTGTAACGTGTATATGAGCCAGTTTTCCTTAGAAAGTCCTCCACGAAAGCATCCCTCCCTTTAGGCAGATAGCCCTCGTGTGCTTTGCAATAATTGAATAACCTAACCTAACCCTCTAACTTGAATCTCGCCCTTTCTCATTGACGTGTAACGTGTTTTTTATGCGTAACAAAGCACTTTTTATAAACCGCAGTGTACTTTGCTCTCATCTACCAGACCAGCCTTTTCTCACTGTTGTCTCTGTTACTCATTATGCCTCAAACTTTATATAAATAATAAGAGAAAATGAATGTGCAGCTAATTCAGCGAAACTGTAGACCAAAGGGAAATTACCCCCCCCCCCAGGGAAATTTCATAGTTCCAGGGGATGCGGTCAACGTTTTATTTGACTGCTAAAACCTGTTGTAAAGTAACCTAAACCTACATTAATGGATATGTATTTTTTGAGTTTGGGGAAGGAGAAGAGGGAATGGTGAAAGGGACGCATAAGGGCAAAAGAAGTTAAAAAACCACTGCTGTAGACTGAATGTTCAGTTCGTGTTCGCGTCGATGCGTTTGGTCGGTTCTTTTATCAGGCTGGCTCGAAATTAAACAGTTAGAAGTGAAACGTTGAGAGAGACTTTCGCAGGTAGTTCGCGAGCGTTTGTCTTTGTTAGTAAGATGAAAACAAACACTGCGCGCACGAAACCATTTTATAATTTAGGGGAAGTCGTTCTCTGAACGCATCGAGGAAGGGGAAAATTACGCAGATATTTTTAAAACGTTCAGAACCTGACGCTAAAAAACTAAGGAGCAAAATACGCGACGATATACTGCACTTATTGCATAATATGTTTACTATGTATTGTTATTTATACAAGTGTAGTGTAATGTTATATTAATAATCATATAAAAATTACAAGCGTTTAAATACTGTACTATTATAATAATATATATTATTATTATTATATATACATAATTAACTATAAATTATAAAAAGAAAACTCTCCATATTACATCTCCAAGCAACGGAAATTCAATTTAAAAACATTATTGAAAAGGTATTTTTCAGAATATAAAAAAATTTATAGAATTTTCAGTCCTCCTTTCTTTGAACACAGTTAAGAAAAAGTAAAACGCAAAAATGCCAAAATCAAAAATAAACTTTTTAAGTATTTAAAAAACCAGTTACTGTTATCGATAGCAGATTAATCGATTTATCAAAGGGATAAACCGATCTACCATCAATTAAAAGTAGCTAAAATAAGAGAGAGTGTTTCATCTTACTTCCAAGTAAGCGTCAAATTATTTGCTAGATTCAAATCACTAATTGATACTCAATCAAAATAAAGAAATTAGTCACTAAACCAAAAGAATCATGTTAAAAAGCAAATAATCTTAAAGCTTTATTACTTACTACAATAATTTTTTACTAAGAACACAATTAATTTAAACGAGATGCTTACTTTAGAAGACATATCCCCTACACTCTCTTTTCATTTCAAATACAAAAGTAAAAGCACAAGTAGATTCAAGAACAAATTTTAAAAAATCATAAGAAGATTAAAAGAAATAATCCATAAAATTAAAGTTAAAAACGGTAGTAAAAAACAAACAGTAAGCATAAATTAACCAGCTTGCCTTCGAAATTTTAAAACCAAATGACTGGAATGCAAGTACGTATTAAGAGATGGAAGCAAAAGGGTTGTGGTAATAAGTAGTTTCCTATTGAAGAATGTTTACCCTAAATTGGCGACAAAACTACAAAGTTTCTTGGAGATATAATACACAGAGAGCAGACTGTTATTAGAATAGCGCTAAAGCTGCTATTAATTTGAATTTATATTCATAATGAAAGTAATTAAAAGTAAATTAATAAGCCCAAGACTTGCGCTAAAGCCGCAAAGTAATAAAGCAATAATTCACTATAAATTATAAAAAGAAAACTCTCCATATTACATCTCCAAGCAACGGAAATTCAATTTAAAAACATTATTGAAAAGGTATTTTTCAGAATATAAAAAAGTTTATAGAATTTTCAATCCTCTTGCTTGGAGATGTAATATGGAGCTTTTTTTTTTATATAATTTATAGTGAATTATTGCATTATTACTTTGCAGCTTTAGCGCAAGTGTTGGGCTTATTAATTTACTTTTAATTACTTTCATTATG
>KK114221.1:0-11123 GCA_000611955.2 Stegodyphus mimosarum | reverse complement strand
TATATATACATACATATATGTAAAACCTAAAACAGGAAAGAAAATTCGCATATAGATCTTTAAATTCTTAATTTTTAATTAAGTACATCTGTCTTTAAAGAATACGCATTGCACCATTTTGCGTCATCATTTCTCTTCATTTCGAAAACTTTTGCTATCAAGAACTAAAACAAAGAATTTCTAAGTATAAATGCTCCAGCTGCGTTGCGGCATTTACGTTCTCGCTTGCCGTCGCCTACCTAACCCTATTCGCTGCTTTCCAATATTTTCCATTGATTAAAATGTAACTGCGTATATAAAATTGTTGGATGCAGACTGTATAGATCGTACAGAGTGAACGGAATGTGCTTTCAAAGAAGTGATTACGTCCTAGAAAGAAAATCATTTTTTACTATCAAGCAAGTTGTGCTTTGTGAGAATTCCAGTCGTCTACGCAGCAGTTTTTGAGGACATGATGGAAATAATGAATTGGTGACTATCGTAACCAAGCTGTCTTGTAATATCGAGTTATCTACATCTAAATAAGAATATGAAGACAATCACGAACAAAATTTTGATAGAGATTTAAGTTTCTGATTTAATATATAATTACAACCTCCTTCGCATCTTCATTTATTTGCAAATTCATTGCCTGCAATACACCGCACTGCGAAAACTCTTAACCTATCGTTGTCTGGGATTAAAAGAATGGATCCGTGCCTTTAACTACTCCAGCTACTTACGATGCACTGTCTTTTGTCCCTTTATGTTGCTCTAGCTTGCACGCCAGCTCGGTTGGATCTATCGTCCACTGTATGAAGATGGGCAAAGTTTTTAAAATTGTGAGGTACATACTGCACCCATAACCTTGTGTGTGCAATAATAAAATTATGTTGAATTCAGCTACGTCTGTCTGCAAGTCCATCATTCCTTCTATGCAGTAAACATGTCCAAGTTACATTTACGCTATCGTTGCCAGTCCATTGCAGGCATTACCTTCAAAGTTATCTCAATTATAACTAAAAAGTGAATCGGTTGCATCTTCCGCCAGAACTACAACATCCTATATGTATGTGACGATGCGTTTTTTGGGGGAAGGGAGGATTAAGGTAAATCGCAGATTACGCTTGAATCTTGGCCCAGAAGACTGTGCGCAGATCACAGCTAGCTTTATGGTTAAAACAGCATTTTTATTTTTCACAGGAACAATTATTTAGAAATAAACTTTTGCTAAAAACTGGTGCAACACTAAAAGTGCTAAACATGCTCCATAATTTCGATATAGTTTACATTTTAGACAATGAAGAAGAAGGCAAAGGGAGAGACGTGGTTTATGACATGGACGAGAAAAAGCAATGCTGATAGTAATATCAACTCACAAGTCGATAATATCAATGTAGAATAGTAGATACTTTGCAGAAACAATTTGTTAAAACCATTGTTAGCTGGATTTATTAATTATTAATTTTTTTTCTTTTTTAATCTCTTCAATTTCCTGTTCTTGAAGTAAACACGCTGAATTTGATCAATGATATTTGAACTACTTGTACATTGAAATTAAAGGGAACTCTTCCGTTGATGTTCTATAAATACGAAATTCGAAATGTATTATTTATGCAGGAGACTGCTTTGAAATACTTTGCCATTCAGAAAACCAAACAGAAAATAAATTTTACCAGAAGTGCAATAAAGAAAATTTCAGAAGGAAAATTAGCATTCCGATTGCAGACTTGTCTCTCACGCTATTGTATATTGTCACGGCGTCTCCTATATGTTTGATGTTGAGCTTGGAGGGTGCCATGACAACTATTTTTGGTTCTTTCACCTTGCGTTCTGTAATTAAGTGTTTCACTGGCGCCATTTGGACCCAGTTTGCATGAAAGCGTGTTCTTTAAAGGAATTTGTCCATTAATTGTATCACATAATTTCAGTATCCGTCATTAGCTGGCATTACCAAATTCGAGATGTAATTTGCTATTGCAGACAAATTTCTTACAGGTAACCTCTTGCAAATTAAATTAAATTTTGTTTTGTATAATATCCATGTAAAGGTATTTCCTTCATCCCCTTCGTTGTTAAAAATCAATCACAGCGTATGTAAAAGGGCGACAGTAAATAATTCATTTGTCGAAAAAATAATTGTACAGACAGTTTCCAGTTTCATTCGCCTGCAGTTGAAAAGTTGGATTTTTAGTAAACGTTTCGAAGGAGTCTTCAGCATGATTATTATTTTCAATTTGAGGATTTCTTACCACTGAAAAATTGTTATTTCAGAGAAATATTTGTCACTAGCTGTGTGTACAAAAAATAGTGTGAAATAAACACACAGCTACGTCTTGTCTGATAAATTTCTTCTTTATTAAATAAGCCCACAAATTTTCACATGACGTTAATTTACAAAGAAATAACATCACAGCAAACGTTTTTGGTTTTGCCATTTAAAACGTGTCGTCTTAAATAATAAGATTTTATGTATATTTTTAAATTAGTAGGCTAAATAATACTTAGCTTGAAACTGTTTTAGCTGTTAAGCTGATAAAAGCTTCCAGATTGCAGCTACTTTTTAATTTTATAATTTTTGTAATTTTTTTAACTTTTTGATATTTAGTGATAAACTGTTCGATGCGTTAAACTACAATCTGAAGTTTTAAAATTATAAGTCCCTCATTAGTTTTCATATCTAAAGTTGATGGCAGTAAAACTTTTTTACCATAAAAGTATAAACTATCATCGAATACCTTAAATTTTCATTCCAAATATTCGCATACATGCTGACTATAAAGAAACATTAATAGCTACCAAAGATTTTAAAAGAAATATAGGACTGGTCATTTCCAGTTTGCGGTAAGTGTTGAAAAAAAGCCGGAAGCATTATTCTTGCGTAAGTGAATATTATGCAATATTTATCACCCACATGGTAAAATTAAATATCACAGGTTTTAAAAGCTAAACGTTCGATTTGAAGAAACTGTCTGAAAGAAGTGAAAAGTATTTCAAGGTTGTTAGGGATTTCTGTATCAGACTAAGAGACTGCGTTGCATTGAAACCGAAAATCTACAAAATTATAGAATTACATAATAGTTAAATCATCAGTGTTATGTAACAGATATTTAGACAAATCTTTTCTCTTCCTTTAATGAAGTTTGTTATGTGTATGTATGAATGACAAGTATATTGCGAAGCGATTTTCTCAATCTCGAGTTTTGTATACCCTTTTTGTCTTTTCTTTTCCTTTGTTTCATTCTTTTTTATTTGTTTGTTTACGTGTGTGGTGCTATAATCCTATAAATATCATTCATTTTCTACTCATTTTCAGTTTTTGAATTCTTAGATTTCCTTCTTGCTTTTTCAATAAAAACTTATTAGATCAAAAATATAGTAGTAAAAATATTTCTCAACCCTTCTTCCGTTCACAAATCATTATGCAAATATGCATTTACAACATTTAAAGCCTGAGAAAACGCATGTCTGCGATGTTATTGTCATGGGATGATTTGTAGATGCTTCAATTTTTTACCACGATATTTTCAGCGTTTTTAAACTGACACTGGGATGCTTTTGAACCTTTTTTTTTTTTTTTCGACGACGATATTTTACACTACGATGCTTTTTCCTTGCTTTCCTTTCTCTCACAATGACATTTATGACGACGTTTTCGCCTTGCATTGTTCCCTCCGCGATGTTTTCATCCCCCCGTGTTTTCGCCTTTGATCCTACGCTTGTGAAGGCCCCGTACAGTTAAGAATGCGCATTAAACTTGTAGAGACATTAGGCTATTTCGAAGCAGGAGAAATGAAAAATGAGCAATGCCCTCGCCGGGACTCGAACCACTGACCTCTCGAATACGCGCCGAGCGTGCTCACCACTACACCACGAAGGCATGCGAAAAAGGGGAGAGAAATACCTTATAAACTTCCTTACTTAATATCGCTATCATTATCAAAATTTCTATTGTATAGTGTCGACTGTATGCCAGTAACTAGTGTCAGCCGTTTCTATCCTGGACTGTAACTAATTTCCATCTTGCGCCGGTATCAGTTCCATGGATGTAAGTCAATCCTATGGATGTAAGCCATTTGACACCCCTGAGCTTTATTACTCTCAGTACGCGTTATGCATCTGCAAAAGAAATAGGTATTACCCTCAGTTTTCTGCAGGAGAAAAGCACGCATGTCACTGGTTCTTGTCACTGGTTTATGTAGTATCATTCAGTACTTCGAAACATACTAACAGGTTGACTGTCAACTACGAGATAACTCGTAGATTGCGTTCTTTTTTAGGACGCCAACTACGAGTTATCTGGTACTCTGTTTACTTGCCATTTTTGCGCAGCTGCGATTAAACTCGGAATATATCAGTGCTAATATCGATAGATGGCTTGTGGGAAAAGAACAAAAAAACAATGTTGGCTTGCATGAACAGAAAATTTATTAAAAAATGAACAAAAAATATTATAAGGTATTTTCCCGCCTTCTTCGCATGCTTTCGTGGTGTAGTGGTCTTCATGCTCGACGCGTAACCCAGAGGTCCGTAGTTCGATTCCCGGCGAAGGCGTTGCTTATTTTTCATGTCTCCTGCTGCGAAATAACCTAATGACTCTACACTGGCGCCCGAACTAAAAAGGTGGTGCATGATGATTCTCCACCACCGGGATTTGGCGATTGGGTCCCCAAAACCCCAGTCGCCCTTTAAAAGGGGGAGTATATAAGGTATTTCTCCCGCCTTCTTCGCATGCTTTCGTGGTGTAGTGGTCTGCATGCTCGACGAGTAACCGAGAAGTCCGTGGTTCGATTCCCGGCGAAGGCGTTGCTTATTTTTCATGTCTCCTGCTGCGAAATAACCTAATGTCTCTACAATATAATTATAAAAATGAATTCAAGTTCAAGAAATAAAATAATATTTTATTGTTTGTGGAACTTCTTAAACAATCTTCTACACAAAGGGCTGGATTCTCTTTACAGGCTGGACAGAAATAACGCGTTTCTTGGCGTTTTTTTGCTTGCATACGACATGGCTTTGTCGGATTCTGTGTGTGTTTTTTTTTTTTTTTTTCGGTAGGTGGTAGACTCTCTAAATAATGAAGCTCTTGCAATCTAATTTTTTTATTAATGGAGCTCTTGCAATCTAATTTTTTTCGAAACTGGTTGAATCTCTTCTCCAATCAACGCAACGACGAATTCTTCTCTGAACTTTATCAGCCTTATTTTAGAAGAAGTCACTTTTTGAAAAATTTTGTGAGCATTGTGTATATATATCTCTATACTATATGTAGTTAAACCGTTTTGGGCCATCTAATAGTCTTTCTTAGAGATGCTAAGTTTTATTTTAATTTATTCTTTTCTATCTGTTCTCATTTTCAACTTCCCGTTAGAAGAAGCGCATGTTTTCAGCTTTATGCTAATTTGAATTGGAGCCAAGTTCTATTTAAACCGGAGGTAAAAACCTCTCAGGGTGAGAGAGCTTTTAGTCTCAGACCACGGTCACACTATTCGACGTTCGCCTGACTAGCTAGCATTTAAATTCTAAGCGTAGCGCTTTTACGTTATTGCTTATTGAAGCAATTCCAAGTGCGTCAGTATTAGTTAAATCTTGCTACGCACCATTTAGTTTAGAGGCCAACCTCGCGTTATAGCTCTGTGAGCAATAACTGTTTAATTTCTAATTAGTTTTAGTTTAAATTTATTTGATTGTTCATTTTAGACCCAAGTGCGGTCTCTACTTTCTGTATCCCTCCCGAGTTGGGAAGTGGTTGTATATAATTGTGATTTAATAAATGAGGATTTTAAATCCCTTTCGAGTGCAGTTCTTCTACCACTTAATCACAGTATCTACCACCAGAACATAGCTGCATTCAGCTCCCTGTTCTAGATCAGGACTTTAAGCTGTCACGAAGATGTTTGCCAAGAATATGCACCGAACACTCAGTCCTGACATATGTAGTGAAACCTTTTTGGGCGATCTAATAGTCTTTTTTAGAGATGAGTAGTACGAAAGAATTTGATCTGATCGGTCAGTGCCACTCATTCCATTATCGTAATCTCGAATTATATTCGGTTTTATAGAAATTTTTCCATTGCGACAGGTGTTTTGCGTGTCTCCGTGCGAATTAACTCGTAGTTGGCTTCCGTGAAGAGATTTCTGTTACAGAAGCCAACTACAAGATAATTTATAAAACCTTTTTTTTTTTTTAAATTGTATGCTTTTTGGTGATAACTATGCACTAGAATTAGAGATTTTAATAATATAATATGATTAAATCAAATTGTAATTTAGGCCAGATTTCTGAAAATTGCCCTGACAGTCAACATATTAAACTAGCTAATCAAGAGTCTCCTTCAGTGATTGAATAAACATGAATAAATATTTCCCAATCCACGTACTTTCTAATCGAGGCAGTATTGCTAGTTGGCTGTGTTCATGGAAACGGACAAACTAGGCCTGGAATTATAAAAACCAAAAGAACTCAATCTCGTTATGGAATGACAGAGAACTTTTCTCAGGTATTAATGCAGCGTTTTCATTTCTCCTTGTCAATTCGTATCAGAAGCAATCAGATTAACATTGCTTGGTGGGGGGCTCGTGAATTAATAAAACAGACGGTTAGTTGCGAACAATATTTTATTCATAAATTGCAGTTCTGATGCTTAGCCCTTGACTTTTGACCCTTGTGAATTGAATGTATGCATGAGCTGCAAAAGAGAATCATATGTCATTTTGCGCTACACGGTCCTGACATGCCCCTAGAACTACGATGACTACATAGTCATAAAGAGTGATTCCAGAAGCGGAATCATGAAGGTAAGAAGGAGAATACTGGTCGTCTTAGGGAAGGGGTGGAGACGACGGGGTCACTATAGGTTTTTTAATTTTAAACGTTCTGTTGGTTACAAAACTGAAACAAACTTCATAGTAGCAAAAAAGCGAATAAAATAAAAATAAAAAATCTTAAAGCTTTCAGATTTTATATTACGCCTTAAGGGTTTTTTTTAACGTTTTGTGTGTTACCTGTATTTATTAAATAATTATTTCTTCGCACTTAAACCATAAAATTAAATTCAACACATATATCACAAAACATTTAACAGAACAAATGCTTAAAATTTCCGATACACAGTCTCGCGCGCTGTAGATAATTTTTTTTTCGAAAAGTGTAATCATTGCTCTCCTTGAAATCGTTGAGTTTATTAATCAAAAATTTATAAATGCTTTATAAAATATGAAATAGGTAATACAGTCAAGTACCGAAAATCCGCCGACCTGTAATCCGCCAATTCCTGAAATCCGCGTTGCCTCTCAAAATATAAACAATGAATTTATAGGTTCCAGAAACCGCAGAATGGAGAATGAAACACCGAAGAAAAAATATTTATCCAATAATGACGTCATAATTACCGAATAATAATGATTCCGTGTTAGTGGCAGAAAAAAAATCTTAGCCCAGAAGAGGTTTTTAGTATGGATGATGTGTTCAGAGGAGCCAGCACCGGCATATCAGATAACGGATGATGAAATCATTGGCTCTGTTTTGAATTCGTCGCAGCAAGAAAACGATTCCGTCACCGACACAGATAATGAATGTGAAAGGAGTGAGAAAATATCTTTTAATGAGGGTTTGGAACATGATGAAAAATACCTAAAATATTTAGAACAACAGAGCTGTGTCACAGAGCAAGGCATTGTGACCCTGTAAAATTCAAAAAAAAAAAAATTACTCTGGTGCACCTAAAGCTTTAAAACAAACCTGTATCAGATAAATGTTTGAAAGAAATAAAAAAAAAATGAAATATTTTATACTTTATTAGTATCCCTAATTTTTACACGTCTCTTTTGTATATGTTCTTAATGCTTTAAAATATTACTATAATCACTAATATAAATGAATAATATAATAAATATATACATATAACAATTTAATGCATATAATAAAATAATGTAATAATGTATATTATTATACATAATAATTTAAGTAAATGTATCTAAAATGCCTTATTTGTTTTGCACTTTTAGTCTGAATATTATGATTTGGCTTTTCTGTCCTGAAATCCGCAAAATCCTAAAATCCGCACAACCTCTGGTCCCAAGCATTGCGCATTTCTGGACTTCTACTGTATTTCTTTCGGAATTCATACCCTTCGCAGTTTACATATGAAATTTGTTTTCATTCCGTTCATTAGTTTTAGCTGAAGATGCCTTCAAACAAGGGAAAGTTATTTTATAACCTCCCTATTTATCCATTGGCAATCAATGCCATCAGACCAGTTAGTTGTACGATGAAGAATGCAAGCTCTCAACATCCGTTTCTCTCGGTGTCTAAGCTTCAAACACAGATGCAGTCATTATGAAGTTGTAAATAAACACGGGATTCATCAGAAAATACGACATTAGACTATTAATATGCGGGTCTTGATATCCGTGTATTTCAGTTGTACTGTCATTGTACGTGAGGACACTTGGTGCTGCGCAATACAACCAATTTCCTGATCCAGAGTATATGATGTGGTTCATCGAACCCTAACAGTGAAACGAACAAGATATGTATCGTGTCTAGCGTTGGTGAGTGAGAGCTTTTGAAATACCACACGTCGCTCTGTGGGGCGCTTCTGAAGTCACCGACTGCTAATCCTCGTAACAGTTATTGGGCCTCGATGACCGCGAACAACAATTGCTTCGTACGATAATCAACAATCTCGGTAGTCTAAGATCTCTTCCTTCCGACTGAATTCTGATACATGATGGTATGATTTCCTTCTCATACCATGCATGATATGGCCACCAACGCACACATACACAAAACGTAAATCTTATTTTTGAATGAAAAGTCTTTTAATGCTCTTTCGGCAGGTCATCTCTCTTTCCAGTAATATGCGCAAACCGTGAAAATGTTGATCATACACATATTCCCGGATGCCAATTTCCATGCAAATTTAGGTTTGTTGTGAGCTTCCTTCATGCTGCAGCAATTTTAATGGTCAGCTGTGTATTTCCTTTTCCAAACATAAATAAAGCACAAAAGTGCGTATATAATGATTATACATGTTAAAATATGTTGACCTTAATATCCTCCGCTAGACAGTATAAAGTATTCTTGGAAGGAAACAGAAGTTAATGACACATGGAAGAATGTAATCCACATCACATTTTACGATCCTAAAGAAGGGTAATGCTTCACTCTGCGTGTACGTATATTAAACGAAGTTCAAATTTTGTTGCTACAATTTCAGTTAGAAAGTAATAATTCTTTTCTTTCAGTTTTAATTTTAGACGCATGTTCCGCACGCATCGCGTAGCCTGAGACCATTTAGCAGCACTTCCAATCTATACAAAGCGAACACTGAGGAAATACAAAATTAAGAAGCTAAGAATAGTGCAAAGGAATAAACCACGTGGTACTCTGAAAATTATCTATATTTGTAACCAAAATGTTTTGTAACTTTTTATTCAGAACTGAAATAATTAGGAAAAGCCATCTTAGCGAAGCGATACGCAATATTTAACTGATTACAGAAGTCATTCAGAATTTGGAAGTAATGGAAGCAAATGCAAGTTTACAACGAATCGCTAAATTCATGGGTAATTATGAAATTTCTGAAAAAGACAGTTCTCGAGAAATTGTATCATTTCTCTTAAGAGAAATAAAAATAACTCTTTCTCGATATTTCGCTTTTCCGAGTCCTGCGATAATAAAGGTGTTATAATTTCGTTACTTGTATGTCGAATAAAGTAGTTTATTCTGGAAAATATCGAATTGATTTATACAGCTTCTACGGTTAATCTAAGGTTAAAAAGAATTATTTCTAACAGGTCTTTGTTTTTTAAAAAGAACTTCAGCTAACACAGGTATGAAAAGCTTTATTTTATTCATCTGCTTATTCAGCAATAATTTCAGAATGCCTTCTGTAAAATGTGAATAAAAAATTTCGTCTGAGATACTTCTTCTTTTTCCTATTTTAAAATAGTGTTCTGATTACTAGCTGTCAAATATTTAAAAGGTGTTATATTGCATTCAACATGTTACTTTATGCAAAGTGTGCTCATTAAACAAAATACGTATTATATTTCTTGAGAGGCGTTTCTCGTAAATATTTTAACCATTTTTTCTTCTTTTGGGAACTTACAGAATAAATCGTGACCTGCAATTATGCAAAACATTTAATTTCACTGATACATTTGTAATTTTACATACTTTTTCTACTCAATTCGGGGACAAGGAAGAACAGCATGAAAAAAATATACATGCTTTTATAGGTGCATGTGAATAACCTGTTGCGTAAAAATAGTATTATTTTTATTGTACCACTGAAAGATTCATATTATTGTAAATTAGAGTATGATATGTTTTGTAATATTAAAAAAAATGAGAAAATATTGCTTTAATAAGCTGCATTTATGTATGTGCTATAAATTAAAAAATTTCCTTTTGAAAATATAAATATTTTAGCAGTAGTCTGAGAACACTTCAGTATCGCATCATTGCACCTGGATTTTGAAATCGTTTGGAAGAATGATAACTTGATCCTAAGTATGGGGCTCGAGCTGAACTGTCCATTTCATAGTACGTGGCACTTGAAGAAGCCTGAAAAACAATAACATCTACGTTTATTCGATAATAATGAAGAAGAATTTAAGCACAAAATTATTTAAACTTTTTGTGATAAATATTTGGATATTTTTGCCCTTGAAGTACAATAATTATTTGAACTTCTAACGCTAAATGTTAAACAACATGAACGCTGATAGTTTTTATGCAAATTGAATGTTATACGTTATTTTCTGCGGAAATGTTTTAATCTAGCATTACAGTAATGCATCTGAAGTGGACTCCAGATAGTTCTGACTTTTATTTTAAAATCACACTTGAAAGAAAGCCACATATTGTTTTAACTGAAATTTCAATTAGTACTGTGACAAACATTTTTTGCGACAAACAAGCAACTTATATATTGAAAAAACAAACTGATGCATATTCTTTCAGTTTGAAGTTTATTACTTTGCTAGCAGTAGTATATTTACTATATTACGGCTTGCATTCATTTCTGCGAATTCTAAGATTCCAGTTTTACAGAGAACAGACATGTAGTTAAGTACATTCACGTTTGTGAAAATTGCAACACCATGAAGGACTTACGCGAGTGAGCTGAAATTTT
>KK114220.1:224256-274840 GCA_000611955.2 Stegodyphus mimosarum | reverse complement strand
ATATATATATAAAGAAAAAAGTCTGTTTGTTTGTTCGCTAATAACTCAGTCACTACTATAGCTGTCGTCGCCAAACTTTCTACAATTCTTTTCTGGGTCCTCAAAAAGGTCCGATGTCCACTTCTTCCGGAAAAAAAATTAAAATCAGAGATATTAATTAAAAACTCTGAAAGCGCTGATTTTCGCCCTTATTTTTCCGGGTGGCAACAGTCTCGCACGCTGGAGATATAAATCTGCTTTATTTCGAGAATTGTTGCCACTGCTGGCTTTCAAATCGTAGAGTTTGTTAATCAAAAATTTCTAAGTTTTACATTGAAATAAAAATAGCATTGCCAAAGATTAAATACATTATTCCCGATTCCAAAACATCCCAAGTTGGAAACCATTTCGACTATTCTCATCTTCCTACGACTTTAATCAATTGAGATATTAATGAGAAAACGGAAAATACTAATTTTCGCACTCATTTTTTCCGAGTAGCAACACTCTCGCGCTTTGGAGATAAATATACTTTTTTCGAAAAGTGTTGCTACCGCTCGTTTTTTCAAATCGTAGAGTTTGTTAATAAAAAATTTGTGTAAGTTTTACAAAGTACGCCTATACCGTCCTCCCGGACCCAGCTATTCATTCTACCTCACGACAGCCGGATAAACACTTTCAAATTTCATGTTATTCTCGGCATATAGCGGAACCTAGAACATTTTACAAAATCTGTATAAATAAAGAAGAATTGTCTGTTTGTTTGTTCACGTTATTGATTTCTGATCAATTATGATCAATTTTCTGCTACATTTAATAGACTAAAATTAAATATAGGTGAAATTTTGGATGGAACTTAAGCTTTTACGACCAATTGATTAGAAAGAAGAAAATCATTAAAACCCGCGTGCCATTTTTGCTGATATATAATGAGAGAGAATTTATTTTTCTATGGAAATTTTTTTGTGGGCTCCATACCGCCCGTATCAGATTGAAAATTGGATGACTATGAATCTTATTTTTTGCATCATTATTCAAGAAGGATTACAGCAGTATCGTTCTTTCTATTGTTAGATACCTTACTCTCAATCTAACTTAACTGGCATCGGGTACTTCCGCTAGTTTCTCCTAATTTCAACACTCATTCGATTAATATCTTCGATCAGTAAATATACTTTTCCTGATAATATTTTAGATATTTTTATTTTGTCTAAAATATTACCATCCAATATTTTCGTTAATTTCTTAATGCAGCTTTTAAAAGTATTGCTTCCAAAACGTTTCGCATTGTCATCGGTAACATTTCTTGCAAATGTTTGTGATATTAGACTCGTAAAGCGTATCGTATTACGATGAGTTACGGTAATGTTTTAAATACTTTTACGAATTTAGATACTTTTATATAAAGATTATACAAAGATTTAATATTAAAATGAATCAAGACACAAATCTTGGCAGCATTTTTGTTGGCATTAAATTAAAGAGCAGCAAACGCAATAACTTACAAATTTTTGACGCTGGTTTCATTAACAGAATTAACAAATGCACATACCTCGTCTTTCTTTCTTTTCCCAAGAATTAAGACCTCCCACGAGCTCAATACACAAGATTCCACATAAAGATTTTCTTTATTATTTTTCTCCCAACGAAGCTTAGAGGACGCTAAAAAATAACTTTCTTTTTTAATTCTAAAATCTGTTAATTGTTGCAGAAGCAACTGCTGACAACCTCCGCAATGCATTGTTTGACGATGTAGCTTGAACTCAAGAAAGATGATTCAGTTAACAGGCCAAGTTCAGATACGAAATGGTACCATCTATACGCGGGCTTTTGTTCTCTAGCAGAGGCTACAGAGAACTAGCTACTCAATTCAGCATTCCCATCTGACAGTATTAACCAGGAGAACAAGGAGCGGATGTTGTAGAAGTTAACTTCTTTCGATTTGGGAGTGAAGATTCTTTGTTTCCTGGCAGCAGACATCTTGACTGTCGATCTGCAATTTATCTTTCTGCCCAGCCTGCGTGAGGAACAGATAGAAACAGTCTTCCAGAAATAGTGCTGGCGATGACACATTACTCCCTTTGTCGGTGGGGCTCCATTTGATGTACATGTAATTCTTCACTAAAATGGCTGAATGGAACCTATATTATATACTACAGAGCGCGATATATTTATTATGACCATAAATTTCGTTTTGATCAAGTTTCAACTTTATTTTGGGCGTTGAACAGTTTTCAAAATTACTTCAGGCTTCAGGTCTTGGAGCTCATATATCCACCCTTTGTGGAAACAAGAATAGTTGTAAACTTTGAGGATACAAGAAATTAAATTTTGTTCTTGGTGTTAACGATAATTCTCAAACTGTTGTTACTATAAATTCTTAAGGAAGACAGCAGTTGTGCTACATCAGTTTTTTATACGACATTTTTGCTTTTATTAACTGCTGTCAATAATGATGACATTTCCGGGATTCATGAACTAAAATATGGATTAAAAGAGCATAATTACGTCAAAGAGATTTTAGTTCATTTTGTTATTCTCGATCGATGTTAAGAGTTTTCAGTGCAAGCTATAAGATATAGTCTTACATGTTATACTAGACTATGTGCCTGACACTGTACAGCATTGTTTAGCTCATCTCTATTATAATTCTGCAAATCTCTTTAATTAAGCTTCAGACCATTAAAACCTTTTGACCGGCATGGAATTTCACTAATAATGTCCAAATTTCCGAAACCTGCCATGAAAAAAAGCCACGTTCTTAATTTTAATGCCAAAATTCCCTAGTACTTGATACCTGGATTTACGCACTTTTAACATTCTTCCGTGCGCGCAGGTTTGCAATGGACTAAATTGCACACAGAACAGATGATAGCTTGATAAAATTTATTTTACGCAAAGAAACATTTTACAGTTCGACACTTTCGACAAAAGCACTCGTACAGCTCTTCTCAGCAACGCACAGTACAGTCAATACTTACACTCAAACTACTAAGAATGTTAAACACAATGCGATGTAAAATTTCAACTTTCTGAGGTTACTCATTTTAGAGTCATGCGCAATACATACATGCATACATACGTACGTACGTATAGACGCCTCGAAAAAATCTCTTCTGAATCCATTTTAAATCAGTTTTATAATTTATTTCGGGAAAAAAGTCCTTTATTCCGTCCATACGTACGGATGTCACGCAAAAAACATCGTTAAATTGCATTCGATATTGGTCAAAATGGATACTTTCGTTGAAATATGATACCCGGAATTTTTCGTGATTACAATACTTCCTTTACATCATGCAAGCAAGTAAAACGAGAGAGAGAAAGAGAAAACAGGAAAGAAAGGAAGAAAAAAAATATGTTTAGAATATTTTATTTAAATATCAGCTTTGGTTCTCATATCATCAGTGACAAATCTAAACATTTATCTAAACATGCATCTTGAGCTGAACATTAGAATAAATGATATTGAGAATGCTGATGGATTGAAGTATTGCATGCTGCACAAGATTTCGTGTTTATGTTTCTGTGGCACATGAAATCAAAGTTAGATGTTGAATCACAGTCATGGGGAAACTGACATTCCTTGTTTACGGTCTTGCAGTTTTGCTTAACAATAGAACCCCTGACCAACAACGAAGAACCAGCTGATTTACGGTAAGGGGAAACTGTGGAGCGTTTCGCTATAAATATGGCGAAATGCTTATGGTTATTGTTAGTTATTGTTAAAGTACATAAAAGTGCCCGATAAGCATTGTCCGCCGCTTGAGTACCGATTCTGAGTTGTGAATGGATTTGCATGGCTTGAAAAGAACCACCCGTTGCTAAGACGAAAGAAGGTGTATTGCTGTGGCATTGTGGCGTTCAAGAGGTGGTAGAGACGGGAAATTGGATGTTATTGCGATGCATCGTATTTTGCTCGCCGATAAACTTGCAATTTGAGTATTTCCTTCTAAAATCAGGTACCCAAACGCAACAACAATAAACAATTTACTACCAGAAGAAAGACAATACAAAAATAGTCTGATGTGTACACCATATCATTTCCTTGTACGAAATATTAAATTATACGGATTTTTTCCTACATTTCATTTAAACCTATTTCCTCGAATTTCATTAGAGATATATTTCTTATTCAAATATTTCACTTCTCACTTCGCTACAAAGCAAAAATACACAAAAACTCAAAATATCAGTATTAAAAATTGAAAGATATAGAAAATCATAAAAAACAAAATACAGTTAAAACAATTAAAAAAAAACGATTTTTACAATTAAAATTTTCTACACAAAAACAAGCAATTCGGCCAGCAGGCCATAAGACAGATTATTCGGTGCACAAAACTGAAAGTTTATTTTTGGTCACACTCGGCAAAAAGACGCTGAAGGCGTAGAAACTGAATTTATAGTGGGCAGTATGCTGAGTCAATATATGGGATAATTTAATAACTTAAATGATAATTCCAGAATGGATTAAGCATTATTTAATTCACAATAATAAAAGAAGACAGTACTTTGTTGTTGCGAAGCTTAGTTTCTCTAAATTGGCAGCAAATCCACTATTCTGCTATGTCTCAAAGGTAAACAAATATGGCTGCTATGGTAAACAAATTAGGCTTAGCAGCACTTAAACAACTTTTAAATTGTTGATAATTCTACAATTATTGCGTGGAAGGTAATTAAAGGCATAAAAACCTTAACCGGAAGATAAGAACAGCATAATTCAATCATTTTTAAAGCAAAAAATGCACCACAATTTACCAACATATAAGAATAAAAAAAAAACTGAGCTCAATGAACCGAGTAACAGAGAGGATATATATATATATACTTTTGGTGTTGGCGATTGCCATCAAAAAGGGAGGTGCACAACTACACGCTATAGCAGTCCTATATACAAAGTTCCAGCGTTCTGAGGCTACTTGTTTTTGAGTTATGCCAGACGCATGCATACATATGTACATACGTACGTACATACAGACGACACGAAAACAATCTCTTCTGAATCCATTTTAAATTAGTTTTATAATTCGTTTTTAGGGAAAAGTCCTTTATTCTGTCTTTATGTGCAGATGTCACGCAAAAGCATTCTTAAATTGCCTTCGATAGGGGTCAAAATGAATATTTTCGTTGAAATATGGTACCCGGAATTTTCCGCTATTACAATACTTCCTTCTTATAAGGAAATAATAAATAAATTAAACAAAATAAAATCAAATATAACCCCAATGAAGTATTTATTTATTAGAACATAGGAAAGGGCACCATATTTAAACAGTAGAAAATTCTTTAATAGAATATTCGAAATAAAGGAGAATGTGTTAATATTTCAAAAGTGCCAATGAAAGAACATGGCAACGAATCCCAACCTGATACTTAAATTAATATTTTCTCAGTATCAGAGCTAAAAATGCTACTCTAACATACAGCTAATCCCTCAATTTTCAACGTAAACCAATCACTTGCTGAACGGAAGGCAGATCCGACTGTAGTATATTTATATAAACCAAAATATTTAAAAATCAGTGGCGTAGCCAAAACGGGGACAGGCAATACGTCCCTGTCGGCCAACTTTTTGTAGCGGCATTTTTCCTACGAGATGTAATTTTAGCAAACCTACAGCAATTGCGCATTTCATCTATTAGTTTCTAAACTTTGTTCTTATATACTTTTAAGAAAATGTCTTCTATTATTTGAGTTTTTTTATAGGATTTCTACACAAAAACAAGCAGTTGGGCCAGAGGGCAAGAAGGCAAATTATTCGGTGAACAAAAGTTTACTTTTGGTCACACTCAGCAAAAAGACACCGAAGGCGTAGAAACTGACTTAATTTTTGTGGACGGTATGCTGAGTCAATATATGGGGCAATTTAATAACTTAAATGATAATTCCAGCGTGCGTACGGGTTCGTAATGGACTGAATGCACAAATCGTTCAAAAGTTAATAAAATGTATTCTTTTCGCAAGAAATGAAACAAAATACTGAAATATTTCTTCAGAGATATCTCAAACGTTAAGCAGATCTGAATTCAAAACAGACAAAATTAATCCAATCTCACAGCGAATTCACTACAATCAATAACAGCATTAAGCAAACAACAGTTCGCTTAAAACAGCTACAACTGAGCTGAAGTGTTTTAATTCGGCTTTTGTAAGTTTTTTAATTATTCACTAGAATATTCTGGTAAAACCTATTTTCTCGATTTTTCTCAATGGCAACAGCAATTACGAGATATTTATTTATTAAATATTAAATGCACGCGCTCTTTTATTTTTACTTTTCCGACGTAGCTTTCTCTTCAAAATCGTCTGCGTTGCACAGGAAAATAAAGCAATTTTAATTACAATTCTAAATAAATAGCTAAATAAATACGAAATCCGTAATAATACGGATCACCCCTATATATATAAAAAAAGGACGAGCTTGTCTATCTCTGCGTGTCTGTGTGTCTTTCTTTCGTCTACGCGTAAGCTAATAGACACATGGCTAGGAAATTTGCTACATAGGGGGTGCATCTACAAAAGAGCCAGTGCACATCGAAACGATTTTTTCAGAATGCGAATGAGACCTTTTTTTTTATTTTGTTTTTGTTTTTTGATAAAAATCGCATCAGACATAATGGGCATACAAGTAATAATGGCACGCAGTCATTGTTGCTGATATATGACTGTTGCCTTTGTTGCTGATATCAGCACTGTTCCCACTCGGAAAAATAAAGGCGAAAATTAGCGTTTTAAGAGTTTTTAATTACTATCTCTGATTTTAGCTATTTCTAGTCCAAAGGGGCAATTTGCCTAGAAGTGCTATTAAGTTCGTTTTGACATTTTGCGTTGATTCACTTTCTCCGTTGTTTCACTTTTCAAATTGTTGCCACCAAATATCATCGCCCTGTGTTATAGTTAAAGAAATTAAATAATGAAGAAGCTGCATAAACGTATGTATGTTTCTCGCATTGTGATAAAACAGCGGTACCTAGAGCCATCCAATTTTGAATAACGTAATCTTTCACCGAATATGGGCATTTGGTAGACCTAATTTGGAATTCCTTCGGGGAGAAATTTCTAAAGGAAACTGATCCATAATCTCGTTAATATGGGCAAAATCGACCGTCCAGCCTTTTCGCATGGGATAAGATCCAGATCAAGATCCCCAGCATTCAGCATTCTTAATCGCTCAACCACTGATGGGACGCAAGAAATATAGGCAGAGACGGTGAAGAACGTAGAAATGAATGATGCGTTATAGCTTCCCAGCTTATCCGTGTTCCCACATTTATGAACCTTCTGGCTTACTGAAGACTGATAATTTGAGGATCTACTGCTTTTATGTTCTAAATACAATGGAACCTTGATCGGCCGCGGGTGTAAAAAGAAGATAGCAGAATTTCTTGCAATGCTAAAACAATATTCGTCACATTTTATTTTATTCTTTACCAGTTCTAATTAAGGCAGTATAGTGGTTAGGGGAGCCAACGGCCATATCGAAGGGCCCGGGTTCAAATTCCGGAGAAGGCATGGATGTGCGTAAATAATACACTGCTGGCCATCCAAATTGCAACACCAAGAAAGACAACAGATATCACAACAAAATTTATTTAGTAGATAACATGTTGACCAAGTATCAAATGATTAAATTTATAGACTTCTGTGAAGTGTGGTTCCTTCCAGAATCAGTAGCCAGAGTAGCCGCCATTGTTGGAGATCACCGCTGCCACACGCCTTGGCATTGATTCAAAGAGACTTTGGATGTGTTCTTGGGGTACAGCAAACCAAGCAGCTTCCACACGTTGCCAAGTTGATCTGGTGTGGCAGCTTGGGATGTAATCTCGGTCAATCGTTCAGCAACCATGGACACATGTTTTCTATCGGCGAAAGATCTGGACAGCGAGCCGGCCAGGGAAGCAATTCAATCTGGCGATTGACGAAGAACCCTTGGACAATGCGTGCCACGCGTGGTCGAGCATTATCCTGTTGAATGGCTGTGGGCAAGCCCTGAAGGTAAGGAAGGACAACTGGCTCTAACACCTCGGAGATGTAGCACTGGCTGTTTAAAGTACCGGCAATGCGTACTAGAGGAGTGCGAGAGTGATATCCAATACCGGCCCATACCATAGTACCCGGTGGAGGACCAGTGTGGCGGTGCATAACGCAGCTGTTCAGCATCCTCTCTCCACGGTGTCTCTGGACTCGAATGCGACCATCGTGGTGTTGCAGACAGAAGAGTGACTCGTCAGTGAAGACAATTTCATTCCATTCTGCCGTCCACATCCTTCTTTCATCGCATATTGGCGGCGGAGACGTCCGTGGTTCTGCGTCAAGGGTAGACGAAGAAATGAACGTCTTGCGAACAGACCACTCTGCTGTAAACGGCGTCGAATGGTACGCGCAGATACTGGATGATGCGTTACAGACGGAATATGCTGTGCTATGGTTCATGATGTGACTGAACGATCCGCCACTGCCATGCGCACAATGTTTCTGTCATCACGTGAAGTGGTGCACTGAGGTGGATGCGATCGAACACGTCGGTCCGTGGTACGCTGCTGCATCCAACGGTCACATATCCGCATTACAGTTGTTTGGTTTCGTCCAACACGCCTACCGATTTCCCTGAAAGATAATCCAGACTCTCGGTAAGCCACTATCCTTCCCCTGTCGAACTTGGATACTTGATCAAACGATGATCGCTGTTTACTACGAGGTATAATTGACCCTTTTTTTTTTGAAAAATACCACAAGAAAAACACAATTGCCGAACTTGAAATCGTCGAAAACTCCAAGCCTTAAATAGCGCTTTGAAGTGGCGCCATAGGCGCGCGTGATGTGCGTCTGCGCTGAAATTCTAATCATTTGCATATCTCACCTCCGCTAATGCATGTTGTAAATTTCATGTCATTTGCATGCTTCCTTCAAGCTGTTGCATTTACGGTGGCCAGCAGTGTGTGTAGTGTTTTTGTTGCCTCCACAATAAAATGGCCATTATTTCCGGCCTTGGAAGTGGTCCAATGCTGGAAAAAAAAATGCAAGTGCCCGCCTCTGATAAAGAAAAAGTTCTAATTAGGATAAAAAGGGTACGAATGTCTTCTAGCCGCGAAATTTCTTTAAGTCCAAAATAACATTCTCTATTTTCTCTTATCTTTATGGCTTTTCATTAATGAATTACCAAGTCCACATTATCCTAGCAGTAAACCACTTTACTGGCATACCGGCGAACGAGCCAGCTCCCTATACGATTTTGTGGTTTTCTTCTATATGTAAGATACGAGCCAGTTTCGCGTAGAAGATCCTGGACGAAGACCGTCCTTAATTTCCATAGACAGATCATATTCGTTCTTCCGTAATCCAAATCATCTAATGGGATCCCGACTAAATTTTCTTCGAATTACCAGAATTCATTATTCTCAGTCTGAGCTAAATTTGTAAAATCCAAAAGTACATATCACATCCAGAATAATAACGCTAGTAAATATAAAAAATTATGATTTTAAGTTTAAATTAAAGTCGGTTCTTTGTAAAGTATTTTTCTGTAGAATAGGGAAAGGAATCAAGCAAGGGCGGTCTGTTCTTTGGACATCATTGTAAAAGAAGTTTAAGGAAAAAAAACATGAATTAGAGTCAACTCACAATTTGCCGAGGTACGATGTCCATAATTAACTCTAAATATCAGTTAATTTGAAACATTAATTCGTAATTTTAAATTAATGTCGGTTCTTTGTAAAGTATTTTTCTGTAGAATAGGGAAAGGAATCAAGCAACGGCAGTCTGTTCTTTGGACATCATTGCAAAGGAGTTTAAGGAAACAAACATGAATTACAGTCAACTCGCAATTTGCCGAGGTACGATGGCCATAATTAACTCTAAATATCAGTTAATTTGAAACGTTAATTCGTAAGTTTAAAGTCTGTTCTTTATAAAGTATTTTTCTGTAGAATAAGGAAAGGAATCAAGCAATGGCGGTCTGTTCTTTGGGCATTATTCGAGGTACGATGTCCATAATTAACTCTAAATATAGGTTAATTCGAAACATACAGGACAGTTAAAAAAATTCAAGAAAGAGGCATAACCCATATTATAATTGTTATCACAAAATTTACCTGCATTTTGAAACAGACTTTAAGCTTACACAGTTACGTAAATACAGCCAGTGTTCAAAACAAAAATAACACTTTATAAATAAACGGGAAATAAAAAAACGTTAGAAATAAAGGCATTGCAAAAAGAATATTTACAAGAAAACTTGCAAAATGCCATTGAGTTCAAACTCGAATCAAAATGGTGAGGAATTTTTTTAAGGCTTTTAAATTCCATTGGTGGATACAAACACCTGCTACGACTGCTTTTTCTGCTTTGTGTTTTTCTTAGAGAGTTCTATTTTATGTTTGTAACCGTAATTTGTTATTCGTTCCGCAATAAATAAATTTTTATTTTTGAGACAGAGTAAACTCGCCTCTGGTTTATCGGCAGTTGACTGTACTGATTTGCAAACTTCTGAAAACAAACGTAACTATCAATGCAAGTACCATGACGATTCAACTTACGTAAGTATCGATATAAATACCATGATAATTCAACATACATAACTACCGAACAATTATAATGAACACTACCGTGAAGTAGGGCTTTTATCATACACCAATATTCTGGAGTCTTTTAATATAGATGAAGAAGCAAAGAAGTTGGAGCGCTTTTCAAGCCAAATAGGCTTGAACAACCAAAAAACCTTCAGCCTCGCTGGAATTTCTGTGGATCCAGGTATTGAGAGAAGGCACACAATCATCCTTTATTCTTTCTTGAGATCTTTACACAAGACCTTTCTTGCGTTCTACAATGAATGATGAGCCGCAACACAATTCTTAGAATTAACTGCGAACAGTTACGGAAGAGAGCTGTGTAGGCTTTATCTCAGATTTCACATACCACACACGTAAGCCCTTCTCATGTGCTCAGTAATAAGTTTCACATGTTTTCCCCTAATTGCAAGAAAAAATTCAACATTGCTTCGTTTTAACACTGTTTTCTTCGGTGTGTGTGTATATATTTTTCTTTGTATATTTTGGAATGCATTAATTTCGTTTTTTGTAAAATTAAATTGAAGCTTTGAATTTCATGTAACAGAAATAGCAAAAGTCTCCTTTAAATGGTATTTTGCTTCGCTGGAGTCAAAAATATAAATATCTGTCCTCTTTAAAAAGGGTAAAACTTTCTTATTTCTAATTAAAATGCTGAAAAAAAAAGCAGAAGATATGTTATCATGTGATGACACATATGTGTTTATTTTTGTTTAGAATGGTATTTAATTAGTCTTTGCACTATGGTAACGTAACTGCGAATATATGTAGGCGTGCTTACGTAAGTACGGTGTCGAAAAACATACCAGAAGTACAATGTCTAAGACTACTGAACACTGGTAGTTCAAGCCACATTCATTACAAAGAAATAGCATCTCGGGAATCCGTACCCTGTTGTTGTGACTTATCTCACTTGTCTGATAGTAACATCAGAACAAGCCCACGAAATTCATCGCGGCTGTCGTTGGCAAGAGCCTTGAGCATCATACAGGTGAGAGTACGACTTTGCTCAGTTCCGCCCCCAGTTTTGAGGGAGAACACTCCGAAGGGGGGATGTGTCCGACAGTCTCCCACCCCCTCTTCCTCTACCACCAACCTCTCGTCAGGATTTCGACTCAATGCATATGTAGAGTGCCCCCATGCCGCACAGCTCCTATACATTTACAAACATTCATGCCTTCTCGAGGACTCGAACCAAAGGCCTTCTATACGGCAGTCAACATTCGTCGCGGATTCTGGTTGGGTTCAGTCTGGTATTCTGGTTGGGCGGCTCGGTAACCAGAAAACCAAATAGCTCTCTTATGTTTCTGTGAATGCCTATCAGTGTCTATAGATGCTCCGATCAATTAACCTAATTTAACTTACTAAAACGATAAAACTATGTCCCCTACGTGACAGGTCTTGTGCTCCGTCTCAAGCAGTGAACTTAACTTAGACTACGAAAGCAATAAAACAATAAACATCCGCTCGTGATAGCCCTTGCAACAGTCAGTTTACTTAGCCTAAAAACAGACTGATAAACTGTGTTATATGAATACAGTAAACAAACATCGAATCCGGATCTAGCTGCTACTAACCAGTAGTCTTAACCACTCGGCTACCGTTTAAAATACTAAAACGATAAAACTATGAAATTAAATCAAGCACAGGGACAAACATTGCGAATATTATGCTTCCTGTATTTATGAATGCAAAATAATGCTTTGTTGTTAGTTTTTGCAACGTAACCGCACTTTTAATATTTGTACTTGATTCCATAAAATACAGTGCGCATAATGGCGTTAAAGGTCCCACTAGTGGCGCTCCGCCACTGGTGATTAAGGCCGCTGAACGCTGGGAGTTCGACCTGGGTTCCCAGGCGAACAGGCTGACTGCATGGTTGGTTTTCCCCATGTGTAAAGTGAATACGAACCAGTTTCTCTCTGAAAATCCTCCGCGAAGGCACTCCCTTTCCATAGCCCTCTTCTTCTTCCACCATATTTGTATAACCCGACCTAATCTCACAACAACCTTCAACAGAAATACATACTGTTACGGATTTTGTATTTAATTTTCTTTTTTTAGCAGAATTGTAATAAAAATTGTTTTATATCTCCGTGCAATGCTGCACTAGACTTATTCCAAGAGAAAGCTATGCCGGAAAAGTTAAAATACAAGAGAGCATGTATTTAGCATTTAATAATTAGATATTTCGTAATTGTTTTTGCTATCCAGAAACATCGAGAAAATACCTGAACGGTCTCGTGCATGATATAAAAGCTGGAGGAAAACACCTTACTTCGGCAATTGTTTAAGCGAGCTATAGTTGTTTACTTAGTGCTGTTATTGATTGTAGCGATTTCGCGGTGAGGTCGGATAGGCTTTCTCTATTTTGAATTGAATTCTGTTTAACGTTTTAGTAGTTCAAAGTATAACTACTATTGTGATATTGTACGAATATCTCTGAAGAAATATTTCAGCATTTTGTTTTATTTCTTATGAAAAGGATAAATTTTATAAACTTTTTAACGACTTGAGCATTCAGTATATTACGAACCGGTACGCACGCAACAATACGTAACAATAAACGATCAACAAGTAAAACGCTCAACAGAAATCCATGTTATGAATGATGATTACCTGTAGTTCTCTGTATATCGCCTGTTAAAAAAACATTGAATTCAGGAAAAACTCAATTAACAATAATTAAATAATACAATACGTGAATTTCAAAACTCAGATTTCAATTCAATTTTGAGGAAAGGCTTTTAAGGTGAACCCAATTAAAGAAAACTGAAAAAGGGGAAAAAATCATCTGGAAAAATATAATACGAAAAAATGAAAAAAAAAATAGGAATCGTTAGCATAATATTATACGAGACAAACTGTTACGTTAGTTGTAGTATGATTTGTTATGCTTGTGATATTTTTGATTAATCTATATGCTATACTGGAAACATAAATATTTTACAGCGCATTTTGGAAAATGTTTTTAACAGCCATAACATGCAAGTTCGAAATTGTAACATTTGAAATGCTATTTTTTTTTGATGCAATAGAGTACATTTTGATCGAGCTGAACATGTTGAAATGACACATTATTTCACATTTGTATGAATATAATTTTATACATTGCAGATAGGTCTGATTTGCAAGGCCAACCATAAAGGGTCTAAATTTAAAAATTAATTAAAAGAACTCCTCTAGATGCAATTGCATTAAAATAAAATACGTTAAATTGTGCATGTGATACGAAATATGCAAATCAAAGTACATGATCACCATGTACACACCATTATGTACTTGCATCAGACTAATACACACCATTATGTACTTGCATCAGACTAATAAAGAAGCCATTAATTGAAAATCCAAGGAAAAATGTTCTTGCAAGAAGAATCCAGAGCCATTTCTGCAGATTTGTGAATGTGTCACTATAATTATTATTTTATCGAAGTGATTCCCATGTCCATGAGAGAAGAACTAAATAAGATATAAGCATGCTAGCCCTAAAATAAATAAATAGATAATTCAGAATTGATTTCAGATTCATTAAATCAACTAACAGAAGTATTTGTAGCATTTCCGGTTAGCAGAGCGGCTTCTAGAAGGGACCAATGGGCTTTCAGTAATATTTCTGACATTTCACATGACCTTTGCCGCACATTAAAGAAGATGGTTGAAAATGTTTTGTCATGCAATTTCCTGTACTAGTTTTAAAAATAACTAAAGCACTGTGGATTTCTTGTGAAAATTTTCAGTGCAAAGCTAAATCAACTATAAGCATAATTATATATGTAAATAGTAGAAATCTTAGCAATTTTTATTGCAGTTTATATGCAAAAGTTGTTCTATAATAATAGTCAATGCACAGTTTTATTCAAAGTGAATTTTCCTAATTTTCATTTCTACACATTTACTGTGTTAAACTTCGCATTAATAACTGTTCGCTCTTAAATGTATTGCCTGCACAAGAAATGCTCTTCAAAGAGAATGAATTTACCTCTTCACAACGAATACAGGGTGTTTATAAAGTCCCGGATCCATTTTGATGTTTAATAACTCATAAAATAATGAAGATATAAACAAACTTATGGCATTTATTGATGGAATAACTTATACATTTTCCTTTTCAGGTTTGAATATCTTTACTTTTTAATATCGTCTGCGCGTGTGGTTAATTTCAGATAATTTCATTTTTCAGTCCAAATATCTGTACTTTTCTAAATACCGTCTGCTAATGGCATAATGTGCGCATATGGGGATCTGAAAACCCTCATGAATACCGTGAGGCACAAAGGGATTCCCCAAAGGTTAATGTGTGGTGTGGACTAATGCACGACCGAATCACTGGGCCTTCCTTTTTTACAGAAAAGACGGTCTCATCAGTCGTATACTTAGGACATGTTGGAAAACTTCGTATTTCCACAACTAGAAGAGCTTCAGCCACATGCCTTTTTGCAACAAGATGGTGCACCACCTCATTGGGGTACCATCGTTCGTAGTTCTTTGAATGACCATTTTACAGGAAGAGGGATTGGGCGAGGAGGTCCATTTCCTTGGTCACCCAGATCACCTGATATAACGCCGCTGGACTTTTTCCTTTGGGGATTTGTAAAGGACAACGTTTACAGGAGGACAGTGTCGAACATTGATGACCTAAGAGCCAGAATTACAACCGCAATAGCCTCTGCGGATGCCGACATGCTTACCGGTACTTGGCGTGAAATTGAATATCGACTTGATATTCTCCGTGCGACGAAGGGGGCACACGTGGAAGTTCATTGACAAAGGTCATGAAACTTTTTGAGTCTATCTAACCATTTATGTTATTAATTTTAATATATCTTTATTATTTTATGAGTTATTAAACATCAAAATGGGTCCGGGGCTTTATAAACACCCTGTATTTTTAATTTATTCATATGTAACTTTTAATGCTAACAACAGCTACGAGATTTTCTACTAAAATATTAGCAGCATTTATACACCATACATATTTAATTCCGAAACAAATGCGAAATAAAACGTAAACAGCAGCATGCGCTCATATGCAGTTTCAAAGATTCAGCGTCACAAGAACAATATAAGGTCATTGGTCAATTTTTTGCAACCCCGCCCTCAGTGGCGATACTCATATGCACTAGTGAATTATGCTTCGGTTAAATATTCTGCGGTTTTAAGTAAAAAATTTATTAATTTTTATTGTAACGGAATTAATTTGAAAACCGTGACTGCTTTTTTAAGATATCTGTCTTCTCCAATGTGATAGGTGCCAAAACTCATTTGATATTTTAGCTATCTGAAATATTTTCTATGCATTGAATTGCGTAGATGGTAATTATATACATTTTTTACGATCTTCGACGGGAGGGGAAGAAAAAATAAATCTGCTTGGAATAATTTTTTACATAGAAATTCGTTTCTTCCAAAACGTATGTCCTAACACGTCATGATTACAAACCATATCATTTATGAATTTTCGGCGTTAAAATAATGGTATCAAAACGAAATTCAGAATGCAGATGGTTCCTCTAAGTTTTGCGATGTGTTTTATAATCGTACAAATACATCATGAAATAACTTCATGATGATACAATGAACGAAACTACAAAACATACTTCGTAAAGACTGTCTTCAGCTATGGCCATAAACCCCTACACCTGACAAGATATTTTTGGCATTATCTTTTTAGCAACATTAGCACGTTTTTAGACCTAAAACTGGAGCTGGTAATATCACGATAACGCTACAGAAATGCATTTTAATTTATTGTCTGCATTTTTAGCATTTTAACAACATAGTTTTTTTTAAATGAAAAATTTAAACTGCAACTTAATTTCAAAGCGCAAATAGTTTTGACATACTTTTACCATCCCGTATAAAAATATAAAATTTATGTCCTCTTACCGAAAGTAAAAGCATAAAAGTAAGGCGATCTGAAGGCTTGCCTATCTTACTTGTTTCGTTTATTAGAATGGAATATGGAGGCTAAGACAATACATTCAAAATATATTTAATCACGCAGCCGCCAGTTTTTAAGCACCTCGTGTATGAGAAACGAAATTATTATGTCTTGTCTTTCATAGAGACAACCTTATTACAGCCATAATTTTGTTGCAACAGTGCCTGCTGCTGCTTTATAATCTTAATTATAAATTATTCAATATATAAAATTATTAATATTCTAAAGAAAAATTTGCCTTTTTTATTACATAAATTTGTTGTTTTTTTATTTCTTTCCAACTAAAGTTTTATTGTACCTGCCGAAGTAATTCCTCAATAATTCTATCTCAAGGAACTCTGACTGGGATTTTAAATAACAACTACTGGCTATCCCCCTTAGAATTATTGCTTAATGTTCCGAGTGACAATCCGCTAAAAGAACTGAACACGATGATAAATTATTTTTTATTCAAGGAAGTAAATAAATAAACGGCATTATGTTAATGGCATAAATCTATCTTTTCTCTACCCTTGCTTAGCAATACTATGCCTCACTTCTTTTTGCATACATTTATCGTTCAGAAGCAGTGAACTGCAGCTGCGTAGCTCATCGTAATACATACAAGACATCACAAATGGGCGTGTACACTTATATAATCTCAACCGACATGCCCGAGCTTTAGAATGAGAAAACCAGTAATGACAAAAATAAAAAAAAAAAAAAAAAAAAAAAAAAGAGTAAAAAAAAAAAAAAAAAAAAAAAAAAAAAAAAAAAAAACGGTGGTTAACTTTTATGTTGACTGTCCTGAAGGGTTTTATGTTTTTCAAGCCACCTGCTCCAAGTCAAGTTATTTATGGACTTGTAACGATCGTATAATAGTTTCATACGAGTAGAATGAATACCTTTGAATCACATTATAATAAAAAGACTGCGGAACATGCTTTCAGAGGACAGCGCTTTGTGGTTGGCCATAATATAATCTAGCATTTAACATGAGGTATTGTATGCTTGTAAGAGTATTGCCACCTAAAGCCTCTTACTTGCATGGTAAATGGATTTCGAATTTCAGCTCCATTTTTCATCCAAGGCTTGCTTCTTTTTTTTAATAGTGACGTACGAATTCGAAAGTTTAGCATTTCTGCACAAAATTAAGCATTTTATTCAAGACTCATAATTTCGGACTTTGGGGAAGAGGGGAGAGCTTGCTTGTAATAAAATAAAGAATGCAAACGAATTGATAACGTTCGATATGAAAGAAGTAAATCATTTCATTAACTTTTTATTTGGATAGCTAAGGTAATTTTTAATGAATTTAAAAGGAAACCTTCGTTTTTATTTCTTCAGTTGTTAATATCTAATACAAAGGATAAAATATTATTTGTACTTCTGGATAGTCTGGTCTGCGTAATCAATTTTTCGTTATTATTTTATTCCATTAAAATAATTATAGAAATATTTCATAAATCGTTGGTTTCATACTATTCAAACATATAAATAAATAAATAATATTGTTCGATTAAATAATAGAAGTGTGAATGAATAACTAATACCATAATAATATGAAATTATACATAATAAATTATGTTATTTTGTAAACTATCTATGTATATATAGAGAGAGAAAATAAGTGAATATATAAGTTTGGCTGATTTAAGTTTACATACATACATACACACACATATATATACGCAATCAAAAGATAATAATTAAATTAAAGAAAGGTGGGCAACCTTCTAACAGGAAATACATCTATCAGAATTAAAACAAAAACATTGAAACATTAAAGCAAAAACAATACAATGAAATAAATAAAACAATTAATAAAACTGATATAAAATATAATATATAAAAAATGCTGAAAATTTCTGTCTTCTTCAACGTTTCCTTTTTCCTTTGTCCCTCCTTTTTTTTTTAGTCCAAAGGGATTTAGTCCCGAAGGACTATTACTTTTGTTTTGCGATTTTGCGTTGATTCATTCTGAATGCCCGATTCACTTTTCAAATTGTTGCCACTAAATGTTATCGCTCTGCATTAAAGTTTAAAAAATGAAAAATCTGCATAAATGTATGCATGTTTCTCGCATTGTGATAAAACCTAGAGCCATCGAATTTTGAATGACGTAATCCTACTGCGAATATGGGCATCTGGAAGCCCTAATTTTGAATCTGAAATTTGCTTTATTATCGATTTTATGTTTTGTAACATTTCAATGAATTTCTGATTAACAAACTAAATGATTTCAAAGCGAGCAATGGCAACACTGTACGAAAAAAAAGAAACATTTTTATCTCCAGCGCACGAGACTTACGGAAATTCTAAAGATATGTTCATTTTAAAATGATTTTGCGATATTGATTTTGAACTGAACACGAAACGTTAAAAAAACGCGCCTTTGGACATAATTTAAAATCTGAAATCTTTCAGATTTTTTTTTTTTCCAGCCCAAAGGAGCGTTAGCCCGGAAGGGTCTCGGCATTTTGCGGCGTTTCCCTATAAACGGCACATCACTTTTTAAACTGTTGCCAACAAATTTTATCGCCTGTATTATATTTAAAGAAATTAAATAATGAAGAATCTACATGAATGGATGTTTCTCGCATTGTGAAGAAACGACGGTACCTAAAGCCAACAAATTTTGAATAACGTACCCGAACATGGCACTTGGAAGCCCGAATTTTGAATTTCGAATTTGCTTTATTATCTATTTCATATTTTATAAAACTTTAAGGAATTTCTGATTACGAAACTCAACTAATTATTTTTACTTCTTGAAAAGAGGTGGGAAAATTAGCCATGTATTGGGTTGATCGGAAACTCATGTCGTATTTTGCTAACAGATGTCATTAGTGCATTTTTTGGAATAGAAGCACCATACGCACGCACCTCACTGAAATATTATATAAGGTCACACTTCTAACCCATTCAATAAACAGAAAATTGTTCGATTCGAATGAGTTGGATAGATTTTATACGAAGTTGAAAATGGAGGAAACAACTGTTGGTTTTCGCTATATTTTGCTTTTTTATTTCCACAAAGGCAAGAATACGATCTTGTGAAAAGTTGCGTAAAGTTTATGGCGACGATGCTTTGACGACACATCCATGCCAGCGCTGGTTTGCGAAATTCCGTTCTGGCGAATTTGATGTGAATGATGCGCCTCGATCACGAAGGCCATTGGAGGCTAACATTCTTGCGTGTATATATAAAGAACTAACGTTATTCTTGCGCATATATATAAAGAACACAGTCTGTGTATTTGTTTGTTCCTAATGACTCAGTCACTACTGTAGCTATCGTCACCGAACGTACTACAATTGTTTTTTGGGTCCTGAAAAAGCTTACGTCCACTTTTTTCAAAAAAAAAAAAAGATTATTAATTAAAAACACGGAAAAATGATAATTTTTGCCCTCATTTTTCTGAACGGCAACAGTCTTGCAAGCTAGAGATAAATATCTGCTTTTTTTCGAAAGTTGTTGCCACTGCTCGTTTTCAAATCGTAGAGTTTGTTAATAAAATAATTCCTAAGTTCCATAAAATATGAAATAAAAATAGTGTTGCCAAACATTAAATATATTATTATATAAAGTTATATTCTAACCTTTCATATCCTAGAGTTTGTTAATAAAACTTTTCAAATTTTACTGTGAAATAAAAATAGCATTTGCTAAACATTAAATACATTATTCCCAATTCCAAAAATTCGTGGGAAGCCATTTCGAATATTCCCATTTTCGTATGACTAAATCAGCTGAGATATTAATTAAAAACTCAGAAAACGCTAATTTTCGCGCTCATTTTTCCGAGTGGCAACAGTCTCGCGCGTTGGAGATAGAAATGCTTTATTTCGAAAAGTGTTGCTACTGCTCGCTTTTCAAATCGTAAAGTTTGTGAATCAAAAGTTTCTAAGTTTATAAAATCTATACATATAAAGAAGAATGTCTGTTTGTGTGTTTGTTTGTTTGTTTGCGTTATTGATATCTCATCAATTATGATACATTTTCTGCCACATTTAACCGATTAAAATTTCATATAGGTGAAATATTGGATGGAACTTATGCTTTTACAACCGAGTTATTACGCTTAGAAAGGCGAAAATCATTAAAAACTGCCTGCCATTGTTGCTGATATAATGAGAGGAAATTGCCTTATTTCTGTATCGAAATTTTTTGTATGGGTTCCATATCGCATCCGACTGAAAAATGTATGATTATGAATAGGATTTTTTGCATCGTTATTAGAGAAGGATTATAGCGTTACTGTTGTCAGATGCATTACTCTCAATCTAACTTAACTGGCATCGGGTACTTCCGATAGTATATATATATATATATAAATTACTGAATTCATTTGCAAATGCTTTCTAAACGCGGGGTAAAAAATAACTTTTTAAATTAAACCACACAATTCAATAGCAAAAACCACACTTAAACACTATTTATCAAACACAGAGATAACATTGGAAAATAGAAACCATAAATTAATGAACTGTTCTATTGTCTTAAACTCCTACAAAAACTATAGATACTTATCGAGTATATTGTTAAACATTTGGAAATTCAGACTCTTTCTCTGAAAGCTATTCATTCAAGACAATTCAAAACATATTTTATGATTTTATTTATTAGATTTTATAAGAAGAAGCATCCGTGTCCTTCACAGCTAAAGCATGAAAATAAAAAGCAAAAATTCTCGCTTTTCGTTATAATAAATATCGCTATTGTATTCCAACTGTTTATTATAAATTCTATAGTTTTCCGATCCAAATCTTCAACCAGAAATTTTATTTTAATCATTTGGCAGATTTCATATTTATGTAAAATATATAAAAATGGTTTCAAATCATAAAAAGTGGAATATTTCGAAATAATTTAAATATAAATTTCTTGCTTACATTAAATAATAAATTAGCTCTTAAAATTCTATAAAAGGTTTTATTCTTAATTAATTTGTTTTGGAGATGTGGTATCAGATATACGTATTCAGTCGAAGAACATTAGAAGCCGAAATTATAATACCAAGTATCTTTTTTAATATCATAAAAGTGGAGTTAATTTTAATCCCTTTTTTTAGCCCAAAGGGCTATTAATTTCATTTTGGCATTTTGCGTTGGTTCACTATAAATGTCGGTTCAGTTTTCAAATTGTTGCCACCAAATATTAGAGCCCTGTATTATATTTAAAGAAATTAAATAATAAAGAATCTGCATAAATGTATGTATGTTTCTCGCACAGTGATAAAACAACGTTCCTAGAGCCATACAATTTTGAATAACATATGTTTCCACCCGAATATGGGCATCAGAATTTTCAATTTGTTTTATTATCTATTTTGTAAAATTTTAACGAATTTTTGAATTACAAACTTGACGATTTCAACGTGAGAAATGGCAGCACTATACGGGAGGGGGAGGAACATTTTGATTTCCAACGCGCGCCACTGTATATCGGAAATTCTAAAGATAACATCCTTTTGAAATTAGTTTGCGATATTGCTCATGGACTGAATCTTATGGATTAAGTGCGAAGAACATGATATTTAATAAATAAAGGTAAAACACAAAACGTTAAAAAAAACACCGCTTTAGACGTAATGCAAAATCTTCATTTTGCTTTTTTTATTACTCCAAAGGGGCGTTGTCCCTGAAGGATTATTGTTTGCGTTTAGGCATTTTGCGTCGGAAACATTAAATGTGGGTTCACTTTTAAAACTGTCGTTACCAAATATTCCAGCCGTGTATTATATTTAAAGAAATTAAATAATGAAGAATCTGCATAAATGTATGCATGTTTCTCGCATTGTGATAAAACGACGGTACCTAGACTGTACGGAAAAAAAAAATTATCTCCAGGGCGCGGGAACGTGCATCGGAAAAAAGATATGCTCTTTTTATATTATTTTGTAGTATTGTTGTTGAATTGAATTTTATGTGGTTTAAGTGCGAAGAACGTGAAATTTAATAAATAAAAGTAACAAACAAAACATCAAAATAACACCCCTTTGGGTGTAACATAACATCTGAAAGCATTCAGACTTTTTATTTTACACTGTGATTTTTATTTATATTATTAATGTTGTATATTCATTTTGTTTTATAACCTTAAACAGCATATTTATGTTTATTAAATTTATATTTTTATTGCGTGTTTTGCTTAATTTTAAACCAGTGAACACTTACTTTGTTTGTATGCTTATTTCGTGAATTACATTGTATCAAATCTTTTAATTCTTTTGAACTGTAAAGATACCTCTACAGTACAACCACAAATATGGGGAAAATCTTCATATGTGGCATGGCATTAATGACAACTCTCGCCTACAGTTTTGGCAACATTTGATATTTCACGCCAACTTTAGAACAATCTGGAAGCTTCGATATTCTGCTATAAACAGCTTCTGCTTTTTAATAAAATAGAATTTCTTGTTATAAAATTGCTTAACGTTGAGGACTTCTGGATTAGAAGAGAAAGCCTGTAGTTTGGAACAATTATTGTTACACGCAAAAGCACGTATTTATGTTGTACATGATATTTAACAAAACCGGGCTTTAAAGAGAAGCCGAAAAACTTCCCTAATTTTGGCGCAAATGGAAACACTGGAGATCCCAAGTTCACCCATGGAAAACATCAAAAGAAAATCCAACAGATGTTACGGATGCAGTTTCATGGCTTAGGTCCCGAGAACCTTATTTCCGGCATCAATGACCTGACGAAATTGCCGAAGACATCTAAGTTTCCATTTGACAAATTGAAGATCGCAGTCCAAATTAATAAATTAATGAACTCTGATGGCTGTAATTAATTTTCTTTAAATTTTATTTACTGCATTTTTTTTAACAGATGGCGTTAGCTCTGAATTTCTTGCTGATAGGCAGAGCTAAAAGCATCTTTTAGCGTGTGATTACTTCACATACGTTAAGGGTCAATTGAAAATATAAGTAGTTATAATAAAGTGCTGAGTCCAGTCCTGGATCATATCCTATATCACATGTGAGACTGTAAGCAGGTTAGTATAGATGCATGATACATATGCATGGGCGCTAATTCATTTAAACGCACGTCTGCAGAATCTCTCAAGCAACTCTCATGATATAACCCCATGATGGGATTATTCATTCGTGCATTTCTTTAGCGTACACAGCGTTAAAGGTGTGCGCATTTGTTCTTCTGCTAACTTGTGCATCGTGAATGCACTCCATAAGAACTAACATTTATTTACATACACGTGTGCAGAATATCTCAAGCGGCTCTCGTTATCTAACCCCATGCTAGGATTATTCTTTCGTGCATTTCTTTATCGTGCACAGCGTTCATCGTATCGTGCGCAGCGTTAAAAATGTACACATTAATTCTTCGGCTGACTTGTGCATCGTGAATGCACTCCATAAGAACTAACATTTATTTACATTCACGTTTGCGGAATAGCCCAAGAAGCTCTCATGATCTAACCCCATGCTAAGATTATTCTTTCGTGCATTTCTTTATCGTGCACAGCGTTAAAGGTGTGCACATTTGTTCTTCGGCTAACTTGCGCATCGTGAATGCACTCCATAAAAACTAACATTTATTTATATGCACGTGTGCAGAATATCTCAACGGCTCTCGTGATCTTTTCATCCGAGTCCGTTGTCGTTCGGGAAAAAGTGACATATGATTCTCAGATTTAATCTTTCTGTTTTAATAACAAATTATCTATTTAAAAGCAGCAGATGCAGTTCTTAAAAATATTATTTTTTTACTTTTTGCTCTGATTGATGTAAATAAAAAAGTATTTAATGCATTAACTTTTTACTTAAAAATTAATTAAAATTAAAATGCATTTAAATTAAATTAATTATTTATTTAATTGACTTGAATAAAAATGTCTTCATTTTTTAATTAAATAAAAATGCATTTTGATATATCTAATTAAAAATATTAAACATTTTTAAACAATTAGCCAAAAGAAACGTTAGCTCAGAAGGGCTATTAGTCTCGAAACGGCATCACTTTTTACATTGTTGCCACCAAATATTATCGCCCTGTATTACATTTAAAGAAATTAAATAATGCAGAATCCGCATGAATGTATATTTCTCGTACTGTGAAAAACTACTGAACCTAGCCATGAAATTTTGAATGACGTAGTCCTCCTACCGAAAATGGACACCTAGAAGCCCGAATTATGAATTTCGAATTTCTTTTATTATCTATTTCACATTTTATAAAACTTTAACGAATTTTGATTAAAAAATTCAACGATTTCACAACAAGCAGCAGCGACACTGTCCGGAAAAAAAAAAAAAAAGTTTATATCTCCATCCCGTGAGTCTCTGCCTATCGAAAATTCTTAAGCTATGCTGTTTTTAAATATTTTTTAAGACCAAAGTGGCGTTAGCCCAAATGCTTTCGAAACGTGTATGTGTGTATAACTGGAAAAAAAAACGCTTCTTTGGGCGTAATATAAAATATGAAACCCTTCATTTTTCTTTTAAACCTAGCAGACTATTATAAATTCAGTGCATTTGTACAACAGAACTCATCTCCAACTCAAGGGTAAGCTCAATAATCATGACTTTTAAAAATTCGAAGAACTCAAAAAGAAGAAAGCTGAAAATGAAAAATGCGAGAGCACATACAAGCAGATATGTTTCTGCACTTGAACTATTAAAGTTCAAACCTAAATTCCTCACAGAACAAGAAAACATTTTCATTAAAATTCCTCATGCATGAAGTTTCATAACAGTCCTTGGAAATAGTTACATAAACATAAAAAGTGTAAAGAAGAGAAAAATTGATTGATCGCTTGGAAAATTTGAATGCGGTTAGCTTATTTTCTTCTCGTTTCAATAACATATAAGAAATTCAGTGAATTTATAAACATTGATAAAATGTAATGGTGTTTATATTTGATTCCCTTCATGTGAGAATTCAGTTGAAATTGCTTTAGCAAAATAAATGTAGCCTGTCCTGATGTAGACCATACTTTCTCAGATTGATGTTACAAGAGTAAAAACTTTTACACTCCCTCACTTGAATAAACGTGTAATTTATCAAATATTGAAACTTTTTCGAAAGAAGAATTGCAGCGTTTATTGAGAATAAAAGAACGTCTTTTGAAATAGTAACCATGAATCACGGAGTAAATGAAGCACCAGGTAGGGTCTGTAAATTTTGCAATATTCAAGCTGAGCATTTAGTAGCATAGAGGTATTTATGAGTCCCACATATCGCAATCGCAAGAGACCTGAAATCATTAATTAGTTTTTAAAAAGCAATAAACATATACAATGTTTAAGGTTTTATATTGTTGCGAAAGCCCAGCTGCGGTAAGATAGTTTCCCCGCAAACCAGGGTTAGGGTTGCCAGAAAGTTGAGGGGGGGGAGCAGTGCCTTTAACGGAATGCATGTTTTCTAGCATGTCACGTTGCCGTTGACATTCTAGAACGCATTCTTACCGGTTTTTCCCTGATACGTTCTCGAAAGTACGTTAAACCTATATATAACCTTTCTGCACGCGGAGAAAAGCGTATGTTGAGTTCAGTGGTAATATTTTGAGTTCAGAGATTAGCTTGAGAGCGACCCAACCGAGTCGGGAGATGTCCTTTAGTGCTTTGCCGTGAATCTGTCTTCACCGTTGTAGCCTGAAGGCTGCATTGCTGATAGTTTCAGCGTATTCATCGTACTTTTTCGACGACGTCTTTGGAACTCTCCTTTGTAACATTGGCACATAAATTGTGTTTTGATTCTTCATCAACGGTTATTGTCAGTTACTCCAAATCCACGAACTCGTAGAATGCAAAAATATTTTAAGGTTTTCTTTAAACATATGCAATGTTAGGGGACTCTCCAAAGAATAAGATGGGCCCAAAATGAGACATAAGAGCAATTTATGAATTCCCTAACGATAAGAAATTTATCTTTCTTGTTTTAAGAGTAAAAACAATTCTAGTAATAATGATTATAATAATAAAGAACCTTGAGATATTTTAGAATACATAAGCATCATAAAAAGCCACATGATAGTAGTTGTGGAGATGAAAATGTTAAAATGTGAAAAGTTACATCATTGTTTATAAAATAGAACAAATATTTAAAATGTTTCTATTCTCCACAATAATTCAATCCCTTTCCCCACGCCAGTTGAGAAACTCTTGTTGTAAACAAATAATAGTCAATGTTCTGCCCTCCAGATAGGGTAAAATCATATCTACGTACCTGAAATCTAGCTCTAAAGTAAAAATAAATTAATTAATTTAAGAAAATCTGAAAACTTTCAGATTTTATATTACGCCTGTAAGGGTCTTTTTTTAACGTTTTTTGCGTTACCTTTATTTATTGATAATACCATGTTCTTCGCACTTAAACCATAAAATTCAATTCAACAGCAATATTACAAAATAATTTACGAAGAGCAGATTTTTAGAACTTCAGATATACAGTCTCTCGCTTTGAAATCGTTCAGTTTGTCAATCAAAAATTCGTTAAAGTTTTACAAAATATGAAATAGATAATAAAACGAATTCCACATTTGGGCTTCCAGTCGCCCATATTCGAGTGGAAGACTACGTTATTCCAAATTTGATGTCTATAGGTGCCGTAGTTTTTTCACAGTACGAGAAACATGCTTACATACATTCATGCAGGTTCTTCATTATTTCATTTTTTTAATATAATGCAGGGCTCTAATTTTGGCAGTCACAATTTAAAAAGTGAAACGCCGTTTATAGTGAACCAACGCAAAATGCCAAAACGAAATTAATATCCCTTCTGGGCTGACGCACTTTGGGCTAATAATTTATTTGGCTAACTATTTCCTTGCTTTCAAAGATTATGTGCGTAATAATAGTTGAACTAACAACTGCGAAAGAAGGATTTTCTTTCCAAATGTAACATTAATCAGGAGATGCCACGGTTAACTCAAAATCATAAAAAAATAACCTAGGGTTAATCCATATTATAATTAATAGAAAAATATTAATAACAATTACCTATATTTTCAAACAGCTTAATACAAAGAATAAGTTTTTTAGTTATGTAAATTAAATCATATTGTAAATAATGGAAATGAAACTAAATTGTAAGTAGAATTAAAAGAACGATATTCAGAAAAAAAATGCATCGATGTCATTGTATTCAAAATTCTTGCAAAAATATCGATTAGAACGTTTTGATACTTGACTGACTTTATCTGCAATCACTGCTACTATTCTACGCACTTTTATTTCCCTTTCTCTATTTCCTGTGGACAGTTTTGTTTTGCGCTCATGGTTTGTGATAATAATTTTTCAATTTACAATTTTTTTAGCAAACTGTTTTTATTATAAATTTATTTTTTCTAAACTATTCCGATATTTAAAAAATTAATAAATCACTATTAATCATATAGATCACTATACTAATTAATAAATTATAATATATACCTTAATTCTTTCGCATTCAGATTTTATTCTTAAATCTTTACAAAGCTATGGTAAGCTACAAAAATAAAAATAAAAAAAAGATTGTTATTAAAAATAAAACCCTTGTACTTATTCCAAAAACGTTTAATCTTATATTCATTAGTATTTCCTAAATCATGAAGTTAACGTGATAAAATAATTGCGATGAATAAATTTGAATTCTTCAATAATTTTAACTAAACATATTCAAAGAAGCTAATCTAGAAAAAGGCAGTTTTGGAGACTCCTAAAAAATTAGTTAATTCAAAAACTTTTGCTTGGAGTATAATATTAGTGTAGGAATATAGGATCGGAACTTACTCTCTAGGCATATGATGTCTGTAAATATACTTCAGAGATGGTTGGTTGTCTAGGGTCTAATAAACTAGCCAGATTTATAGATAATTTGAATATTTAATGAAAACACAAATAGTTACTACGAACTATGAAATGCATACATTCGCAGATGGAAATAGATGAGATTATTTACAAATGTAGAAAAGTTATCGTCTTTTACATGCAAGCGTCTTTCATCTTAATGCGCAATCGTCGTCTGCGTTCTCTCCAGCTGAAGGGAAAAATTCTTTCGCACAGCTTGCAACATCATCTGATTATTATTGACGACGCCATCCCATATTAGTATTTCAAACAATTCATATAAAAGGTATTAAACAATCACTCCTTCCCCTTCCAGCTAGCTATATATAATTGCGAGCAGAGTCGGGACAAGGGTGAGGCAAGTGAGGCACTTGCTTCAGGTGAATCACAAGAAGGGGCGTCAAACTGGCTACGCGAATTCGAAAATGACTTGAATTATGCTTTTAAATTTGTCGGTTATTATTAGGGGAAATAAGCTTGGCAAACTTAAATTAATAAAACAATAAGAAAAATTACAAGAAAACCTAGAAATTAATGCAATGTGTAGTGTAGTTCAATGTTATTTCTTAGTTATCAAAAAAGGATTTTTAGTCCAAAGGGGGCAATTTGACATTTTCAGTAGATTCACTATAAGCGTTGTTTCATTTTTCAAATTGTTGCTACAAAATATTACCGCCCTCTATAATATTTAAAGAAATTAAATAATGAAGACTCTGCATAAATATATTCATGTTTCTCGCATTGTGATAAAACGACGGTACCTAGACCCATCCAATTTTGAATAACGTAATCCTCCAGCGAATATGGGCATCTGGAAGCACAAATTTAAAATTTGGAATTTGTTTTATTATCGATTCCATATTTTGTAAAACTTTAACGAATTTTCGATTAACAAACTTAAGGATTTCAAAGTGATCAATGGCAACGTTGTACAGAAAAAGCATTTTTATCTCCAGTGCATGAGACTGTGTATCCGAAATTCTAAAGATATGCTCAATTTAAAATTATTTTGCGATATTGCTCTTGAACTGAATTTTATGTTTTAAGTGCCAAGAACATGACATTGAATAAATAAAGGTAACACACAAAATGTTAAACAAACGCCCGTTTGGACGTAATTTCAAATCTGAAACCTTTCAGTTTTGTTTTTTAAACTTATAATTTAACTTTCTCTGTTCTTTATTTTAACATTTTCATTTGAAAGTTATAAATAATTGGCTATATTACTTTTCTGAATTTTTAAAGCTACGATTAAAAAATACTTTAAGAATTAGGATATTTTGGCACAGTTACTTTTATTTAATACAAATATAGCTATTTTGATATATACATATAGGGGCGCACATTTACCTTTTTGCCTCAGGTGAAAAAATATCTTGGCATGGTTCTGGTTGCAAGACCTTTCAAAGATAACCACCTTAAATATTTTAAACGATTTTAGTCTCCTGTGAAAGTGTTTGACTTACAGAGCATGGCTGCCTGCATAGAATTCGTAATATACTGAATGCACACAGAACCGATAAGGATGTTTAAAGGATTTTCATTGATTGAAAATGAAGCCAGAGAAATCCAGCAAAAGCAACTGGCGGATTTTCAGATATGAAGTAACAGAAGTCGAAGAACTAATCGAGAAATGATAAATGAGGAACTGGTTGATTTTGTAAAAGCAACCGACAGTGAATATGGTACACCGCATTTAACTAACAAAAAGGAACTTAGAAAAGTATTGTTAAAAAAATCGCAACTGTCTGATTTTACAATAAAAATTGACCAAAAAGAAGAAAAAAGAGGACACTTCATTAGAAGCACTGAAAAACTCTGGGCTCTTTACCGCGAAACTTTGAAAGAGTTGCGTCAATAATTGTCCAAAACAAATATCGCGAGCTTTTAATAAAATAATTGTATTAATCATTAATAAAAGTCTTTTCGATTAACAACATTTGTTTCGTTTTTACTTCCTTGTACGAAGTAAAAAGGAAGTATTGTAATCGCGAAAAATTTCTAGTATCATATTTCAACGAATATATCTATTTTGACAGCTATAGAATGCGATTAACGATGTTTTTGAGTAACATACGTATGTAAGAATAAAGGACTCTTTTTCCCCAAAAAAATTATAAAACTGGTTTAAAATGGATTCTGAAGAGATTTTTTCGTGGCGTCAGTACGTACGTACGTATGCATGTATGTATCTCGCATAACTCGAAAACGAGTAGCCCCAGAACGTTGAAATTTTGTATATAGAACTGCCATAACATGTAGATGTGCACCTCCTATTTTGGTTGTAATCGGCCACACCAAAAGTATATACATTTGTGTATATATATCCACTCTGTTAATCGGTTAATGAGCTCAGTTTTTTTATTCTTATATATTGGTAAATTGTGCATTTTTTGCTTTTAAAAATGGTTGAATTATGTTGTTCATATTTTACCGTAAAGGTTTTTATGTCTTTAATTAACCTGCATGTTGTAGTTGTAGAATTATCAGCAATTTAAAAGTTGTTTAAGTGCGGCTAAGCCTAATTATTATTAACATCGCAGCCATCTTTGTTTACATTTGCAACATAGCAGAATAGTGAGTTTGTTGCCAATCTAGAGAAACTAAGCTTTGCAACAACAAAGATATAACGCCTTCTTTTATTATCGCGAATTAAATCATGCTTAATCTATTCTGGAATTTATTCGAGGAAATAAGCGTTTAAGGTTTACTTCGTATTTTGTATATACATAATTTGAATTTTCATGTATTTTTGCCTTGTCGCGAAGTAAGAACTGAATTAATTGAATGAGAAATACTGAATGGTCTGTGAAAAACTGTTCCCTTTTTTTTTCTTTTTTTTTGGGGGGGGGGTTAATTCCTTTTACAAATCGTTTTAAATTTATTATAGTATTTGGTAGAATTTGTGGCAACGATTAAGTAATTCACCAGATGATATACATAATTTTGTGCATTCTGATGAGTTATAAAATGAATGAGATGTAACGCTGTTAAGTGAAGTAGCGCCAGAGTGTCGCTATGGTAAGCAAATATAGTGAATTTTAATGAGTGCATTTATTCTATTGTGGTTTATGCGCTATCGACGAAGTAGATTTAATTCAATCCAATATGTTTAAATGAAATGCAAATTGCGTATAATTTAATATTCCGTACAAGGAAGTCATGTGGTGTATACATCAATTTTTTCCTTTTAATTACAACAATATATATGTTTCTTTAAATTACACATACTTTCTTAATCTAGTACACCTAAAATAGCCATGGTAAGTAGACCATGATTACTTTAGGTTTGTATTAAGCAGTATAAAAAAACTTTTCGATTAACATGTGTTTCGTTTTTTCCTTTCAATTACAACAATATATTCCTTAACGTATACATATTTTCTTAATCTGATACACCTAAAATAACCATGGTAAATTAACTTTTCGGGACGCTTTTGCTGTACGCGCAATGCATTTATGACGTAACCCCCGCGTTCCGCAAAGACTTACTGTACAACTTTTTGGGCTAAATAAACTTACAGGAATAAATAACTAGAATAAAAAGCATTCGATATCTTATTTTCGTTGCATATCTGTTAACAATAAAAATGTTATGAATATGTCATCGCACGCAGCCGCCTATACGGTAAGGTGGTTTTGTGGTGGTAAGGTACGCAGTAGGGGCGCCTACTGCGTACCGAAGACCCCTGGTACGAATCCCGGAGAAGACGCCTTCTTTTATTATCGCGAATTAAATCATTCTTAATCTATTTTGCTAGTATATGCATGCTAATTTGTATTTTGCATGCTAATTTGTAAATGTATAGTGTCTTTGGGGCATGGTGGCACTCTAAATATGTATTATATGGCGAGCCGAAGGCCTCTCGTGTGGATTGGTGATAGAGAAGAGAGGTGGGAGACCTTCGGACCACTACCCCCCCCGGAGTGCTCTTCCTCAGAACTGTTTGGAAATAGAAGTCTAACCTCCTTGAGGCTCTGGGAACCATTCTTCCACGAAATTCTCGGACAGGACAACATCATCATCATCGCACGCTCATACTATAAAACTTAATTTTCATCATACAAATTAATGGTTTGAATAGAAGTGTATTTAAGAATACTTTATTAATGCAGGAAATCTGACTGACTAGCACGCCAAAGCTGTCCACTTGATACCACTCGATTAGTTCCGTTTTCTTTATTCATGTCAGCCACCATTAAATTTACCACATCCCGCTCTCTCCACCCCAGGAAACATATTATAGAAAAACAAAAGGCATCTACTAGCGGTGCCAGATCTTTCAAATCATGTTTATTTATTATAGATTTCAAAAAAAGATAAAATAATAGCCATAAGTGCTATTACTCACATTGAAGATATCTGTCGTCTTAAACGTTGCAATTTAGAAAGGCAGAGCTTTAAAAGATATGGTGGTCGGCGAATGCAGAATCCTCTCGAAATCAATCATGTAGCGTCCTAATAATAAATACCGCTCGTCCGTCCATTAGTTGAGTGATAAAACTATCCCGTTGAGTAATTGCTTCCCGCTCCTAATCAAGAATCTCATCTCGTAGATTATTAACATCAGCGCTATCAAACTTCACAATTTCTTTTTCTTCTTCTAAATTTAATATCGCGATGGCGAGTGTGTAATCTGGCTTACGACGACAGATGCTAACCGTATGGCCGGATCTTGGTCGGGTACCACGAACTGAGAGGTCGTTCAGTGAACTGATACGATAAAACACTTAATCAGCGATGCCAGCGGCACCTCGTCCGATGTTTTCACTTTCTAAAATTCCGACATCGTGTCGTGCAATGAGCCGAATATTGCAATAAATTCACAGTACATAAGGTTATCCAAACACAGGGAAGAAACCATCAGCGCAGTTCACTAAAATATTTCACTGCTAAATACATAACACTTTAATGGCATGGCAAAAAGCTTCTGTTAATTAAATGGATTCCTGAGAATTCTCTTAAGACATAATTTTTATTGGTCTTTCCTGTTGACACGTACGATAATCACTTTCTACGATGATGGTCTGTGATGTTATAATTGGTTTATAATAACTTCCATTTTAATTTTTTTGCTTAGCCCGGTAAAGTTGTACTCACTGTTTCGCATAACAGTAATAAAAATGGCATAGCATTATTATGAGAAACTTCTTTATACTTGCAGTTTTTTAATTGGTCAGCTATGCACTTTCTCTAATCCCAACATCTTTTTTCTTTCTTTCCGTCTGAAAATTCTGGCCCCATAGTCCAGAGTTTCTCAAATTGTGGTGCAGGTACCACTAATGATATATTGCACTACTTCTGACAGTACAACATTTACATAAAAGATTTAAATAGGTGTTCAAAATGAATGAAAATGGCACCCGTTTTGGTACATAAATTGGTACTTGATGATTCATATATTTTTGAAATTTTGAAAAGTTAAAGAATCTCTGCCATAATTGATGAAAACGTTTGTAACCATTGTTTCTTTTCATTACAGTTCAAAAAAACTAAAAAGGCAGCTTATGTAATTAACCGTAAGTTATACAATTAAAATTTTAATAAAAATGAACTGAAGAAAGAGATGCTAGCAAAAAAAAGCTGGTAAAAGCAATTTAAACTATTTATACCTTTTTTTAATAGTTAAGTGCTTTATTTAATGGCCATTAGCCTTGCGCCACTACAAAGGCCGAAAATGGCGGCCATTTCATTGTGGAAGCACCTAATAGGTGACCACCTTTGACAAGCGCCTGGCCCCAGCCACCACCCCTGTTCTTATTGGTTGCCGTTTGTGACGTCAGGTTGAAGAGATTTTATTATCGGTTTCGTGTAAGTTAGGTGAACTTATACTTTTTTTGTTTTGGTTATGTTTTGTATAAATGTAAATTTGTGGAATGTAAAAGAGTATTTGCAATTAAAGCAAGCTTTTCGCGCGCAAAAATGCCGAGGGGAATTCATTTCGTCACTCTGTGACATCACAAGTAGTGTCCAATAAGAGCTTGGGGTGGTGGCTGGGGCCAGGCGCTTGTCCACCTTTGCCCCCCTACGAAGGGATGGATAGTTGCAACCATGCCTTCTCCGGGATTCGAACTCGGGCCCTTCGCTACGGCATTCAAGAGTCACTAATTATTATACAGGCATACTATTTATATGTAGATTTGTAAACGTTAGTAAAATGTTGCGTTTATAATGCCATCAAAAATGCAACTAAAATAGAATATGCTCATAATGCTTTGAAAAATCATTTCCCTCAATAAAATTCACTTAAAATCACCTTCTACAAAAGTGAAATTATATTTAATTTTCATTGATTTCTTACGAAATATATTGTTGTCTTGTTTATGAAATTCATAGAAGAATGACTGCCACTAGCCTCAAGGAGGTTAGATTTCTATTCCCACCCCAATTTTGATGGATAGCACCCCGGCGGGGAGGGGGCTGAAGGTCTCCCACCCCTTCATCAATCTAGACGAGAGGACTTTCGCTCGCCATATATTTAGGGGGCTCCCTAGCCGCAAAAACGCTACACATTTACAAATATTTATGCCGTCTCTGGGAATCGAACCCGGGCCCTTCGGTACTGCTGTAGGCTTCCCTAACCACTATACAGTCTGGACGGTGTTGTGGTATATTGCGTTGTGCGCACAACTGAAAATACTGAATGAGAAGAAAAGAAAATAAAAAAAGCGTAAGAAAATATAAGAAACGTATTTGACGAATTCGAAGGAAAAGTGAAGATGCTGACTAGCATAGATTCTGAACTAAGTGAAATTCTAAAACTGAACAAAAATTCCCAGAGTTACTTTTTCGTAACAATCGATTTGCTAGATTATGTATATTGTAGGCTTATTTTAATTTTCTAATAGTTATTTTTATTTTGGAAAAGGCCTTCCTTTACTTTCTCATTTTCCACCCACGTCTCCCTCCCAGAATGAGTTTTCGGGATTACATTTTATCTACTCTGCGCATAAAAAAAAAAAAAAAAAAAGAAAGAAAGAAAGAAAAGAAAGGAAAAAGAAAAGAAAATCTGAAAGGTTTCAGATTTTAAATTACGTCCAAAGAGGCACTTTTTTAACACTTGCCACTTTTTTAACACTTAACTTTAACACACGTTGCCATGGCTCGCTTTGTAATCCATCAGTTTGTTAAACAAAAACTATGAAACTATGAAATAGATAATACTATTTCACTATGAAATACAAACTATGAAATAGATAATACTATTTCACTATGAAATACAAACTATGAAATAGATAATACTATTTCACTATGAAATACAAACTATGAAATAGATAATAAAACAAATTGCAAATTTAAAATTTGGACTTCCAGATGCCCATATTCGCAGCAGGATTACGTCATTTAAAATTCGATGGCTCTAGGTACCGTCGTTTTATCACAATGCGAGAAACATACATACATTTATGCACATTCTTCACTATTTAATTTCTTTAAATATAATACTGGACTGCAACATTTAGTGTCAACAGTTTGAAAAGTGAACCGACATCTAATGCTTCCGACGCAAAATCGAAAAACGAAAACAATAGTCCATCAGAAACAAAGGCCCTTTGCACTAGAAAAAAAAAAAGGACAGTTCTACAGCTTCCGTTCTACTAGGCCGATTGACGAATTTCAACTTTCGTTTTTCATGTTTCGAAAGCGCGACTTAGGCTATGTATTAGATTTATATACAGCAGTGTTCTAATCTAGGTATTTTGTCACAAAATCGTACTTTTTCTGACATAGCATGCCAATATTTTTCTATACTTCGATTCTACAACTCAAATTACGCCCCACTGCCAAATTTTGTAAAAATCGCAGGAGTAGTTTTTAAAAAAATTAGCTCTCAAAATTTTAGCTCCTCAATGTTAATTGATTTGGTATATATGTATTAATATCTCTTAAAAAAAGTATTTGATTCTCCCTTTCACATTTCGAAATTTAGGTTCATTCCAAATAAAATTCGCCCATTTTTCCTAATTTATTTTTTAAATTTGTATTTTTAAATAATTTTTATAAATTTTTCGAAAACAATTTTGAATTATAATTTACAAAATTTTACCATCATCTTAAAGTAGATGTATTTCTAAGCAGACCTGCAAAAAAATTACAATTTGTTATTGAAAATTTCCGAAGATATACGTGAATTTATATATTGGCGCGTTTTGAAATTTGGCATATTTGTTGAAAGCGATAATAACATCAAATGTGGTTTAGGCACTTTGTTAAAATTATTTGAAAGGAGGAACGACATGACTTTTTTTTCCGCTCATGCGCAAAGTAAAAAGTTAGGAACGATGCGACTTTTTTTCCGGTCCTGCACAATGGAAGGGAAAGGAGAATGGTTTGCCATATATTAAGAAGCTCGCCAAGTGAATTATTCTTGGCACAAACTGAAAAAAAATATGTTAAGATAAATTTGTGAATTTCTCCATAAATTTCGCCCCGAATTTTACAAAATTTAATATTTAGGCACAATTTGGATCGTTTAATCGAAATATGGAAAAAAATCGGTATGTTATTTCAGAAAAAGTCTTATTTTGTGTCAAAATACCTATGTTAGAGCAACGCTATATATAAATCTAATATATATCTTAAGTCACGCTTTCGAGTCATGAAAAACGCAATTTGAATTTCGTCAATCGGCTCCGTAAAACAAGAGATATAGAGCTTTTTTTTTTTTTTTTTTTTTTTGGCGCAGTGTACATGAGGTAGAAACCAGTATTTACGCTGAAGTTTGGGTCACTTCACTAGAAGAGAGTGTTTTGGCTTCCGGGCATGTTGTTGTTGCTAGTCCAATCTTCGTGTTATTCGGCCATATTTTTACGTGCCTGCTAGTATACGACGGTGATCTGAAATCAGAGCCAACTCTGTTACCTAATTATTTTCTTAGTATTAGATTAGTTGCTTATTTTCTTAGTTAAAGTCCAAGTGGAGGCTTATTGTAAGCCCAAGAAGGGGCCATCCGTTAACTTATTTTGAGTTGGGATACAGAGTAAATTTAACCCTTCTTCGGATTTCTTATTTAGAAGAACTGAGCGGATAGTTGCTGCACAGTTGTTCCATATTTTAGCTTCCAATGAGTTCTAATTTAGATAGGATATTACAATATCATTATTTATATTAGCAGAACAGCAACTGGCATACGATTAAACATATCGCAAATCTGAAATTTTGTAAGATTTTGAAAATCTTAATCTTCTGAAAATTAAGAAATTCTGCATGGATTTTTGGGAAAATTATATTGAAAACATTGAATAAAGTTTTGTGGAAAAATACATTCCTTTACGAAAGGATTAAATCAAAATAAAAACATAAATATATTTTTAATTTATGTGCAATTTATGTAACTGGATGAGACAAAAGAGTTTTACCGATATCTGGAACAGATATAGCATTAAGAATATTTGAAAGTATCGCAACTACAAACTCTACATCTGAATGATTAATAGCTTGTCTTCAGTTTATAAAAAAATAATTACTAAGATTATAACGCGGGAAAAATAAACAATTTGGCAATTTTAACGGTAAAATGGGACGTGCTCAAGTCTACATCTTTTTATGACATAATTAAAAGATTTGACAAAGCGAAAGCACAAGGCAGAATTACAAAATAAATAGGTAAGTTCATCCTATTTAAAAAATTCCCTTGCTTTATGAATAATAATAATGATGAGCACAATAATTATCAGAAACTAGTCAAGATAACGAATTCTGATTTCTTGTATTTTATAATGCTTAAGACTTTTGCTCCCACCCCTAATAATTTTCTGCACTTTTAAAATTTCGTATTATAAATCATAAATACGTATATAGTTTGCTCGTATTTAAATTAAAATTAATGTACCAGAAATCATGTTCTGATTCGCTATTCCAATGAGTAACACTCTTAAACAGAAATCAATAAAAGCTGAAAAATTTAGTGTTTAGAAATTAGAGACATACATAGTACTGTATGTCTGTCTACCTACGTTCCATCACTTCTTGCCAGTTTTTGCTGTTTTGAGCATCAGATGTTAATGTTAGGAAATGAAAATTTTTAAAATATAAATTGCATTTCAATGTTCATGTTATAAGGTTTAGGCAGGAAATACAATGCTTGAAGGTACAGTTTTCTGCCTTCCTCTTTTGTAGGAGAAGAGAATATTTTTCCCAACATAGATAAATACCTGTTAATAAAACAGTTAAGCCTCTCCGAACAAAACTTAAAATGCCTTTGCTGAATGTAGGTACATACTGTGAATTGAACAAAGAAGCAAGGAACTTCAAGGAACCGAGACATCAACAGAACAAGAGCTGTCAGGCGCTTACCTGTACCAGTGGAGACCCTTTTCATAGTGTCTGTCGAAGAAGTGTATTTCAGGGCCTGGGGCCACTACTTCGGGGTGCAACCTCAACATCTCCAGCAGTGCCCTTGTCCCGCCTTTCTTCACCCCAATGATTATAGCACCCGGCAAGCGGCGCCTCTGTCCTTTGTCCGGAACTCTACAAGAAAAAAAGAAAAGAAAAAAAAAAGAGATTTAATTTTCCCTTCTTAAATGGGCAGAGGTGAAAAGTTAAACTAGAGTGCAATGAGGGTAAACACTTTTACAGTTTAATGAGAGATAATATCGGAACAGGAATGCGTGGTTTTCCTCTGCCATCTCATTTGTGGTTATGCGACGTGGGTTTCTATTGTCATTATCTACATGAATTATTTGGACCACAGTTCTCTTTTATATAATTCATGTTACGACAAAGATTTGTAATGAGGGGGTTAAAGTTGCGTTAATGTTATGTACATATTTTGGTTCAGTATTTAAATTTTCAAAGCAAGGAATGAATGATGAATACAACCATTGCTAAACGAAAATCAGTATTTAAAAATTTTATGAAATCGAAATACCATCTGAAAATAAAATTTCAGAGAGTTATATATATATTGCTACGGTTTTTGTATTTAGTTTGCTGTTTTTAGTATAATTTTAATTAAAATTGCTTTATTTCTCCGTGCAATGCAGCAAGTGACGAGTTTTAAGAGAAAGCTACGCCGAAAAAGTAAAAATACAGGAGCACGCTCATTTAATAAAAGTTTATTTCCGTAATTGATATTTAATTTGAATAAATGAAATTCTATGTTAGCTGCAATTGTAATTCTACTATTTTGCTTTCCAGAAACCTCAAGAAAATAAAAATTACCAGAATGTTCTCGTGCATGATTAAAAAGCTTATTAGAAGCCGGAGAAAAACATCTCAGTTCTGTTGTTTACTTAGTTGTTGTTGTTGACTGTAGCGAATTCGTGGTGAGATCGGATTAGCTTTCTCTGCGCTTTGAATTGTGTTCTATTTAACGTTTTAGTAGTTTAAAATATAATTACTGTGTGCTATTGTAATATTGTACGAATATCTGTGAGGAAAAATTTCCGGTATTTTGTTTTATTTCTTGCAATAAGAATAAATCTTATTAACTTTTCTTCAGACATGTGCATTCAGTCCACGAGTATTACGAACCCCTACGCACGCAACAATGCGTTAGAGTATTTATTTCTTATCGTTCCTTAAAAACCGACGAAAAATATACCGATTTTTAAAGTAGCAGTCCTTCGTTATTATTATTATATTTTATTTTTATGATATTGAAAATTTTTATTTCAACTTTAAAAAAAAATTAGTGAAAAATACTTTATTTGCACAAGAAAGTCAGCTTTTTAGTATGAAATAGTAAAATGGAAATTGAATACATTCTGAAATGAAAATAACTCATAATTTTAAATACCGGTTCATTATTTAATTTTAAGGTTCATTAACAAACATTATCTTGAATTTAATTCTTATTCTAATACTATTTTCTAACTCCATTTTTAATTTAATTAATTCTGCAATTTTTACAGAATCTAATATTTCTGTTTTCTAGTATTTCAGAAAAGAAATTTTAGTAAGTTAAAAAACAAATTAAAATTAATACTTTAATGCACATTATTAGCAAAGAATCCAAAAACTTTTACAGCATTCTGTAAGATTCCATTCCTTAATAAACTTAAATCTCCTGAAGCCCACTAAAACTGTCCGACGATTTATCGTCCCGTCTGTGAAAAAATTCAGAAACAAACAACCTTTTTTTTTTTTTAAAAAAAAAAAAGAAACTTTAACCTGAACAGATGTACGGAAGTTATTTTAGTACATGTTGTATAGTGCAAGTGCGAAGTCGGCTAATTTTTAACTAAGTGCGCGAGTAAATTCGGCTAGCAAAAAGGCTAACGTTGGATCTCTCTCTCTTATACAAGCGGCCTAACGTTTTGATTGAACTGACACAGTTATTCATAGACATTTAGCTGGCAATATCATCCTAACTACATGTCTTATTGGAATGATTTTTTTTCCTACATAAGGGTCTAATAACAATTTCCTTTTTTATTCTTTTTTTTCAAGTAATTAATGGCTACGAAGTACAAATAATATGCCACTACTGAGTTATTGACAAAACTGATAAAAATGCCGTCTGTTTAACATTCACAGAAGTTTACAGTTATACAGTTTGTTTCCAAAGATAGCAAAAACACGAAGTTTAAATGAATAAAATTTTACACGGAAGAAAATCACACAGTGGAAGGTCATTAGCTGCAAACAAGGCCCTTTTCTTTAATAGACGATGGAATTGATTCCGGCGGATAATCTATGAGCTATCTGCACAAGTGGATTATGGTCACAATGGAGAAATAAAAGATAGTGAATGACTCAAATTAACCTAAAATATGCATTGTTACGGATTTCTTATTTATTTGGCTACTTATTTAGAATTGTAATTAAAATTGCTTTATTTTCCCGTGCAACGCAGACGATTTTTGAAGAGAGAGCTACATCGGAAAAATAAAAATAAAACAGCGCATGCATTTAATATTTAATAAAGAAATATCTCGTAATTACTGTTGCCATTCAGAAAAATCTAGAAAAATAGAGATTGCTCTAGTGATAATTAAAAAGTATATAAAAGCCGAATTGAAACACCTCATCTCAGTTGTAGTTGTAGCTGTTTAAAGCGAACTGCTGTTTGTTTACTTAATGCTGTGATTAATTGTAGCGAATTCGCTGTCAGATTGGATTAAATTTATCTCTTTTGAAGTGAATTCTGTTTAACGTTTGAGATATTGTGATATTTTACTAATATCTCTGAAGAAATATTTCAGCATTTTTATTTGTTTCTTGTGGAAAGAATAAATTTTTGTTAACTTTTCAACGACTTGTGCATTCAATATATAACGGATCCGTACGCACGCAACAGTATGATGCAGGTACACGATGATACGATGGAGAGAAAATAGTGATCATTTGCTCTGATCAATTTGTAGTTTTTTTAAAAGCAATAAAAATACACATTTTCAAATTTTTTGAGAGTGAAAACGAAAATATACGCCGTACGCAGGGCCGTATGCAGGGGCAGAGCGTCTCGGGCCTCTGATCAAGGGTAGGGGGCTCCGAAAAAAGATCATTTTTAAGTATATGTAAATATAGGTAGGTAGGTAGGTGACGGAAGATCGGACGCCTGATCGCTACCAGAGATAAACAGGCATGTGTCCCTCGCCTTCCACTATCTAATGGCAACAACTCCCTATGGCCTCAAGAGACCAAACCGGGAGCTTATTCAGAGCGCAGGAGTTTACATGGCCAAACAGGGGCGACTTATTGACATTGCTTGACTAATTACGTAATTACAGGTATGAGACTTGTGGGATAGATTTACAGATGAGGGGCTCAGAGCTGAGTACTAAATATATGAAAATTCAAAAACATAAAAATGTCCATAAAACACACACACAAGAAAAAAAAAGGAAGAGATGCACTTGATTAACACTGAAGACTTATGACAAATAAACACACTTAAAAATAATAATATTAATAATATACATATGCCACATGTCAGATACAAATTTGGCCTCATGGACCACATATATTGTACATTGTGGGGTGAGTTTACAGACGAGGGATGTAAATATAGGTAGGAATCTCACAAACAGCGAAGCTAAAAAATAGTTTAGATTGAAAATGTTTTAAGTTCATTGTGGAAAAACACTAATTTTGATGAAGCACAATAAAAATATTTTCAGAATCTCAAACACGCACACACAAAAGTTTTAGATTTAAGCTAAGTGAAACAACAACCTTGTGTCTGTCAGAGATCTTAGTTACGACTATCGATGATGAGGTAAAACAGGTACCTTCTTCATCAGGAGCAAAGCAAACCGCTGCTGATGAAGAAGCGGTCTTCTGGCAGATTCTTCGCTCCTAATAAGGAGGAACCTGAACCTGTTTGCCCTCGAAATCAGACTTAAAATTCTACGCCTATCACAAAGTTGTTGCTTTGCTACACCTTCTTTTACTTTGGAGTGTTTCCTTTTCTGTCTTGATATTTAGCCTTTTTTTATTGACAGAAAAATTTCAAACATTCTTTTAAATCCTAAAAAATGGCAATTAATAAGCTTTTTGAAATATACTATTGTTTGTTTGCTAGATGTAAGTCATTTTTACTTTAGGCTTAAGACTTTTTTGTTTTCCAATTAATTTTAATTATTTAATTTTAAATAAATTAATGTCAATTATATATATTTGTGTTGACATTTTGTATGGTGGCCTTTCCAATAAGGATGGGCTCCAGGAGATTTTCGCCGCCCCCCCCCCCTCTCGATAGTTGTAGATCTACCACTGTCTTTATATAGAAACAGAGACGGACGCCTCTTCTGCAAGACCTAAAATGTTCCAACAGCCAGCGGTGAATACTGGAAGGTCATGGTGGTCGTTTCCTTTTTTTTTTGGGGGGGGGGGAAGGGGCGATGTCAAGGGTGTTACTTTCTTTGAATTTTCGGAACATGACCGTATACTGTTATCAATAAACGGTACATTCAAAAACTTAAAAGTATTCGAGACGCCATCAACAAGCTGAAAACAATCCAGATTCACGCCTTCGCAGATCGTAATTAATAATCATGATCACAATTAACATTCCACGCCTTCACACATAATTGTCAATAACTCATGTGATCAGCAAACTGGGGTCTGTCTGCAATTGTACATGCCTGACCTTGCACCTGCAGACTTCCAGTTCTTAGGACTGATGAAGAATAACAAAGTGACAAAGACATTCCGATGTAAATAGAGAGGGATGTAAAGAGGATGAAACAGTGCTGAATTTTTCCAATGGCTGTTCGGTAACAGGGTTCAAAGCGGGCAAAAATTCACTTCTTGTAACATCTATGATAAGCAACAAGTAGAGATCTTCTCCAATGAACATCGAAGATTTCCTCAAAAACATCGACGTTGATCCGAGAATAGAAATAGTCATGCACGTTTCTCGACCTTTCCTTTCCCGCCCACAAATTATTAATACTTTTTAGTCTAAGGGGCCTTTGTCCCTGAAAGACTATTGTTTTCGTTTTGCGATTTTGAGTCGGAAACATTAAATGTCGGTTCACTTTGCAAACTGTTGCCACCAAATATTGCAGCCCTGTATTATACTTAAAGAAATTAAATAATGAAGAATGTGCATAAATGTATGTATGTTTCTCACATTGTGATAAAATAACGGTATCTAGAGTCATCGAATTTTGAATGACTTAATCCTGCTGCGAATATGGGCATCTGGAAGCCCAAATTTGAAATTTGTTTTATTATCGGTTTTATATTTTGTACAACTTTAACGAATTTTTGATTAACAAACTGAAGGAGACTGTGTATAGGAAATTCTAAAGATGTGCTCAGTTTAAAATTATTTTGCGATATTGTTCTTTAACTGAATTTTATGGCTTAAGTGCGAAGAACATGATATTTAATAAATAAAAGTAACACACAAAATGTTAAAAAAAAACCGCCCCTTTGGACGTAATTTAAAATCTGAAACCTTTCAGATTTTCTTTTATTATTATTACTATTATTATACTTTTATTTATTTCGATAAGAATGTAATGTCTTAATTCAAGTTTTAGTTGAACAGAAATAAGTTACGCAATTTGTTTACATTAGCAAAAACAATATTTTCGTTAAATTTTGCTATCTTTAAAAATTAAGTTTTAAAAAAATTAAATTAAGCAAATATTACTGTCTACTTTCGTTTGAATTAGTTGAAATAGAAATAAGTTGTGTTTTTATACAAATCAAAAGTAATTTCATAATTTAATTTTATCGAAGAAGCTAAGTTTTATATATTTCTTCAGGGAAACAAAAACATTTTGCCTTTTCAAACGCATAATCTTTGATAAACGAAAAAATAAAATCCTCTCACTTGAATAACAGCAAATACTTAAAGTAAATAAAAACAAAATTCAATTAAAGTAAATAAAAACAAAATTCAATACTAAATTATATTTTTTTAAAAAAAGTGGATTCATAGTTTTCGAAAATCCAATAAGCCGCGGTGTCAGTTAATCCGAATATTTTTCAAATTCTTAGAATTTCAGAATGATTAAACTAAAGGCATAAAATTAAGACTGAAACCTTTGAATTCCAAGAATCTCGAAAATGATTCGAGATTGAAAAACTAGAATATTCCCACGTTTTCCTTCATTCGGGTCATTCGAAACTAAAAAACTGTTAAATGTTTAATTGAAAAAGATGAGTTTAATAGACATCCAATAGAAGCGTTCATTAAACAAAGAAAAAGGTATTATTGTAATTTCAGTATATCTAGATCATCACTTTGAGACGACTCTCTTAATTTTATTCTCTTCCTGCCACACCCTTAATTATCTAAAGATAATTCAACATTTTATGTTTAGAGTTCATCACTGATAACTCTGTACAGACATTAGGTATTTTTTTGGAAGCAGGAGACGTGAAAAATGAGCAATGCCCTCGCCGGGACTCGAACCTCGGACCTGTCATGAGTGTTGGCCACTACACCACGAAGGCATGCTAAGAGGGCGGGAAAAATATCTTATATACTTCCCCTTTTAAAGGGCGACTGAGGATTACAGGATCCAATCGCCAAATCCTGGTGGTGGAGAATCATCATCCACCACGTTTTTTAGTTCGGGAGCCACTGTAGAGACATTAGGTTATTTCGAAGCAGGAGATGTGAGAAATGAGCAATGCCCTCGCCGGGACTCGAACCCCCAACCTATCGAACAAGCGTCGAGTGTGCTGACCACAGCTCGAAGGCATGCTAAGAAGGCGGGAGAAATACCTTATAATTCTCAAATAATCCCCTTCTTTTTTACAATTCTTTAAAATGATTCTCGGAAAATACAAAAAATTTCATCTTTTTCTCAACTATTCTTTGAAAAATTATAAAGAGAAAATGGACTTTGAAAACTTAAGAATTTTAATAATGTATTCCATTTACTAAACTTATTTATACCTTTTTTATATATACATAAATGTACACTTAAAAATTGCATTTTAAAATTTATATTTTATTAAACACAAATTTCAAGTTTTCCTTAAAAAAAAAACCACGTTATTTTTTTTTTTTTCCTTCTGACTATTTTAAGAATTATTCTAGAAATCCAAGGTTCGATAACATTTTAGGGTTCACTTTCAGATTCGTGCCGTTTAAAATCGTAGTTAAATATAATTAGTTAAGCCCACGGTTAATACTAATATATACCACCTCATCTTTATACTAAGCAGCATCTGGTTTTAATCAGTTCATTGCCTTGATAAGAAATATTTTTTTCACATGTTTTGCGTTTCACACATGATGATTAAGATAAATGAGCTTTATATACATATATATTTCAAAGATTTCACTACTGTTAAATTTAAAACATAATTATGCCGCTTTCTACCAGCAGGGTTACCAGATAAATTTTGATTTAATGTCAGACAGCTAGGAAAAATAATAAAAGAGCCAGAAATATCTTACATTTTAAGCAATCATTAAATTTAAAACATAATTATGCCACTTTCTACAACCAGGGTTACCAGATAAATTTTGATTTAATGTCAGACAGCTAGGAAAAATAATAAAAGAGCCAGAAATATCTTGCATTTTAATCTATCATTACATGAAATTCTTCGTATCTACGGCATTCGGAAAATAATGGTAAAAGGAATAATTGAATGATTACGAAATTAATGCAAAGCACTCGAAGATTTTAATTCTTGAACACACTTACTTCTCTTCACATAATGTTATAAACTACAACTCGTTTAAGTCTTTGCTAAGCGATATTACATAGACTCGTTGTTAAACACGAAAAAATTTTGCTTCCGACATTTTCAAATTGCAATGCCATGTACTTTATTTAGAAAGTAAAAATATTTCCACTCGTAATTGGCTAATAATTAATTACGTGGCTGAAGGAACAGCTTTCACGCAAAAATGTTTCCAGCATGTAAAAGTTCCGCCGACCCCTTCCCCAAAAAAAGTTAACGAAAGACATATCAGTGCTTACGTATTATCGCAACCACCTTGGGTCGCCAGATTCCCAGAATGTGCCAAACTTTGGCAACCCTTCGCATAACCAGTCTTCAGGCAACCATGTTCATAACAATTCTTCAGTCAAACAACGTCGCCGTTTTCAGCCAGAATGGCAATTTGTCCAGAAGGTTTACTAATTTCGTTTTGACATTTTGCGTTGGTTCACTATAAACGGTGTTTCACTTTTCAAATTGTTGCTACGAAATATTAGAGCCCTGTGTTATATTAAAAAAAAATAATAACGAAGAATCTGCATGAATGTAAGTATGTTTCTCGGACTGTCGAAAACAACGTTATCTTGATACATCCAGTTTTAAATAACGTAGTCCTCCACTCGAATAGAGGCATCTGGAAGCCCGAATTTGCAATTTCCTTTATTATCTGTTTCATGTTTTGTAAAACTTTAACGAATTTTCGATTAACAAACTCAACGATTTCAACTCAAGTGAGCAATAACAACACTGTACGGGGTTTCTTTACCTCCAGCGAGCGAAACTGTGTATCGGAAATTCTAAAGATATGTTGTTTTTAAATCAGCTCAGCAATTTTGTAATGTTGCTGTTGAATTTTATGGTTTAAGTGCGAAGAACACGATATTTAATAAATAAAGGTAACGCACAAAACGTTTAAAAAACGCTCCTTTGGGCGAATACAAAATCTGAAAGCTAGATTTTTTTTTTTTTTTTTTTTTTTTCCCTTTTTACTATTTTTTTTCCTCTTTCAACTTAGAACTGTTTTTATATATAGATCATCCTATTTTTTGACTGAAACTAAATTTTAAAATATCACTTGTGGAATTTACCAGCAATGAAAAAAAAAATGCGGTAAAATTTTTGGAAGAATACAGCATTTCACCCACAAAATTTGGAAAGTTTGTGCAATGCTCTGGTGTTTTTACTTCCTTGTACGAAGTAAAGGAAGTATTGTAATCGCGAAAAATTTCTGGTTTCATATTTCAACGAAAATATCCATTTTGGCCGCTATCGAAGGCAATTTAACGATGTTTTTTTGTGACATCTGTACATAACGACAGAATAAAGGACTCTTTTTCAGCAAACGAAATATAAAACTGATTTAAAATGGATCTAGAAGAGATTTTTTCGGCGGCGTCTGTGCATACGTACGTACGTATGCATTTATCTCCCAAAAACGAGTAGTTTCAGAATATTGAAACTTTGTATACAGGACGGCTATACCATGTAGTTCTGGACTTCCTATTTTGGTTGCAATCGGCCGCACCGAAAGTATATATCCACTTTGTTACTCGGCTCAGTGAGCTCAGTTTTTTCTAGTCTTATATGTTGGTAAATTGCCCATTTTTTGCTTTAAAAATGATTGAATTATGTTATTCTTATCTTCCAGGTAAAGTTTTTATACCTTTAGTTAGTCTACATGCAAAAGTTGTAGAATTATCAACAATTTAAAAGTTGCATAAGTGCGGCTAAGCCTATTTTTTTTACCATAGCAGCTATATTTGTTTACATTTAAAACTTAGCAGAATAATGAATTAAGCTTTTCTGCACCTTCAGCGTCTTCTTCAGTTGAAAAATCTTCTTGCCCGCTGACCAAATTGCTTGTTTTTGCGTAATTTTAATTGTAAATTTTTTTAAAAAATTGTTTTTTGTTTTTCTATATCTCTCAATTTTCGATGAAGATATTTTGAGCTTTTATGTACTTTTACCTTGCCGCAAAATGAGAAATGAATTAATTGAATGAGAAATATATCTAATGAAATCTGAGGAATGATGTGTATATGTTGATAATGTTTCCTGATTTAGTATAAATATCGATAGTTTGGGAATGCTTTTAAAAAAGGTCGTGAAAACCAACAATTTACACCGGATAAGTAACTTTTAACTTTTTATCTACAAATATTCTCAAATTGAGCTGAGGTGACTGCGTTAATACGCAAGTATCCAGAGAACAGATAAAAGAAAATGTTACATTTTCGAAATTCGGAACTAGAAAAGCTAAACACCTATGTCCTTGCATATACTCACCGATTTATTAAATAAAAAAAATTCCTTACAGTTATAATAAAAAATAAATAAAGTGTTAAGAACAAGCTGTCAATTATCTAATTTTAGCGCAGAAGAAATTATTTTTTTAAGCAATAGTTACCTTGTATTAACATTAATTAGACACATATCAAAAGCTGCCAGTATTTCAAATTTTGAATCAAACAAAATGATGAATTCCTTTAAGTAAATGAACGAATGTCTGCATGTTATACGCAAAGAGATCAATGAAGTTATTATGCTTCCCGCCCATGTGTTCTGCATAATGATTAGCGCGTTCCAGTTACGTAATAAATACACCTTTACGGTTGCTCGGTCAAATTCTGCATGTTGATCGAGCATACAGATAATTTAAAATGTTATTACAGAAGATGCTTTTGATTTGTTATCATGGTAATTTTATTATACATAAAAATGTTAAAGTAAATTTAACGTAATTTTTTATATTTAATGAAGTATTAAAATCAATGAAAGTTAAAAGTTTTATTATTCTAACAAATACATTTAACATTTACTTAGGTAGAAATTTTACTACGTAGAATTTACTTACGTAGAATTTCTTTAATCGTATGCTTAAGAATGTACAAGTTAACATAAAATTATCCCGAACTACAACTGTACAGTAAAGCAATGATCACAAACTCAAACTGAACATGGGCCGAATGCACGATTGGAATTAGTTGACGGGCCGTAATGAAGAAAAGAAAAGAAGAATTCTAAACGCTGTCAGATTTTATATTACCCCCAAATGGGCGCTTTTTTAATGTTTTGTTTGTTAAACTTATCTTTTGAATATGATGTTCTTCGCACTTAAACCATAAAATTCAGTTCAATACCAATATCTCAAAATTTAAAAGAGCGTATCTTTAGAATTTCCGATACACAATCTCGCGCGCTGGAAATAATTCTCCCCCCCCCCAAGTATTGCCATTGCTCACTTTGAAAGTGTTGAGTTTCTTAATCAAAAACTAATAAATGTTTTACAAACTATGAAATAGATAATAATACAAAATCCAAATTTCAAATTTGGGCTTCCGGATGCCCCATATATTCGAGTGGAAGACTACGTTATTCAAAGTTTGATGGCTCTAGGTACCGTTGTTTTATCACAATGCAAGAAGCATACCTTCATTTATGAAGATTCTTCATTATTTAATGTCTTTAAATATAAAACAGGGGTCTAATATTTGGTGGCAACAATTTAAAAAGTGGTTCGCCATTTATAGTGAATCGACGCAAAATATCAAAACGAAATTAATAGCCCGTCTGGATAAATTGACTCTTTGGACTAAAAAAGAAATCTGAACGGTTTCAGATTTTAATGGTCGCCCAAAAGAGTTTGTCAAGATTTTTTACGCTCTCGCAGTCTAGCAAGTTGCTGTTACACTCATTCCTACTAACCCATTTTTAGCCCAAAGGGACAATAGCCCAGAAGTAGTCTCAAAACGGCATTTTGTGGCATTTCACTACAAACGACGAATTACTTTTTAAATTGTTGCCAAAAATAGTACAGCCCTGTAGTATATTTAAAGGAATTATATAATGAAGAATCTGCATGAATGTATATATGTTTCTCGCATTGTGAAAAGACGATGGTACCTACAGCCATCAAATTTTGGATAAGGTAATCCGCCACCCGAACCTGTGCACATGGAACCCGGAATTTTGAAATTGTTTTATTACATATTTCATATTGTAAAACTTTAAAGAATTTTTAATTAACAAACTCAAGAATTTCAAAGGAAGCAATGGCAACACTGTGCGGAAAAAATCTTTTTTATCTCCAGTGCTCAAGCTGTCTATCGGAAATTCTAAAGATATGCTGTTTTTAAATATTTTGTCATATTGCTGTTGAATTGAATTTTTTGTGGTGCGAAAACCATGATATTAAATAAATAAAGGTAATACACAAAACGCTAAAAA
>KK114220.1:172308-220268 GCA_000611955.2 Stegodyphus mimosarum | reverse complement strand
CAATGGTAATTACACGATTATATTATATTTATTTTTAAAAAATGACTGGTGGCCTTAAAGTTTTTACTCAGGCAGAAATACTAACTTTGTAAATAACCACATGTTTCTCATAATTATGTATTTACAAATTATGTTTATAGCATTTATTTCTTATCAATGAACTTTAATAATTAATATTATTTAAATAACTTTTATTTCATTTTATATTTTCTCAAAAATGTTTACTGGCCTTAAAGTTTTTACTCAGAGTTTATCTTTTTAATCGTATGAAACTATCTATTTATCTTTTTAATCATATGAATACCTATGAAATTATCTATTTATTATTTTAATCGTATGAATACGTATATGAAACGATCTGTTTATCTTTTAATCATATGAATACATATGAAACTTTCTATTTATCTTCATAATCGTATGAATACGTATGAAACTATTTATCTTTTTAATCGTATGAATACATATGAAACTATCCATTTATCTTTTTAATCGTAAGAATACGTATGAAACTTTTCATTTATCATTTTAATCTTATGGATACATATGAAAATATCTGTTGATCTTTTTAATCGTATTAATACGTATAAAACTATATATTTATCTTTTTAATAGTATGAATACGTCTGAACTATGTATTTATCTTTTAATCGCATGAATACGTATGAAACTTTCTATTTATCTTTTTAACCGTATGAATACGTAGGAAACTATCTATTCATTTTTTTAATCGCATGAATGCGTATGAAACTATTTATTCATCTTTTTAATCATAAGAATACATATGAAACTATCTATTTATCTTTTTAATCGTATGAATAAGATTTATGTCACAGTGTTATTTAGTTGGCTGCATTTCTAGATTTCCTGAAGATGATTTATGAAGCGTTACTCCTGTTTGCTTTGTATAATGAAAATAATGTAAAATTAGATACCAAACCATTAAAAATCTTAAACTTTTCCTTTAAATTCTTATCATACTACTGCTAATTAACTTACAGAAATGTATGTGAGCCACATAAAATTCTTTCGGAGGCCGCCAGTTTGAGACCACTTTAAAATTTAGGTTTGTTATTACCGTAAAATTAGATTATTTTATTAAACATCATATTTAAGCTAAGGAAGAACAGATGCTGCATTTTTTTTAAGTCGTTGGTGCTTAGTATTTCTCAAGAGAAGTTGAAAATCTGTTCCTTCTCCACTAATAATACACTGATTTAAAAATTAAGAAAGAAAGAATAAAAAAGGACATTTCTATATTTCCACTTCTACTGAGCCAATTGATAAAATTTAAATTGCGTTTTTCATATCTCGAAAGCGCGACTTAGGACATATATTAGATTTATATATAACATTGTTCTAACACACGTATTTTGACACAAAATCGGACTTTTTCCGAAACGACATGCCAATGTTTTTCCATATTTCGATTCTAGGACTAAAATTATGCCTAAATATTAAATTTTGTAAAATTTGGTGAGAAATTTAAGGATAAATTCAAAAATTTATCTTGGTAAATTTTTTTCAGCTTGCGCCAAGTATAAGTCACTTGGCGCACTTCTTAATTTATAGCAACCTATTTTCCTTTCCTTTTTTTTTCATTACACAGGAGCAGAAAAAAAGTCGTCGTTCATACTTTCAAATAATTTTAACAGCATGCGTAAACAACATTTGGCGTTATTATCGCTTATAACAAATATGCCAAATTTCAAAACGCGCCAATATGTAAATTCACGTATATCTTAAGAAATGTTGAATAAAAAAACTCTAATTTTTTGCAGGTATGCTTAGAAATACATCTACTTAAGATGATGGCAAAAATTTTACAGATTATAATTCAAAATGTTTTTCTAAAAATGTATAAAAATTATTTTAAAATACAAATTTTTAAAATAAATCATAAAAAATGAGCGATTTTATTTTGGAATGAATCTAAATTTCGTAATCTGAAAGGAAGAATCAAATAAGTTTAATAAAAAAAGAGATATTAATAAATATCTATCAGATTCTATTAACATGGAGGAGCTAAAATTTTGAGAGCTAATATTTTAAAAACTACTGCTACTATTTTTACAAAACTTGGCAGTTTGCCATAATTTGAGTCGTAGAATCGAAATATGAAAAAAAAGTGGCATGTCATTTCAGAAAAGCCTTGTCAAAATACCTATCTTGAAATGAAGTTATGAATTACAATTCTTTTCCCTTAATTTATAATCAGTGTCTCGCTTTCACGGGATATCGCCTCATCAATCGCACAGTCACTTTAATTTCAACTTTATCAGCAACCCTATTTTCAAAAGAGTTAATTACAAGAATAAAATATGGAAGTAGCACAAAAACTTACTATTTAAACAGTTTAAGGACTGGTTTATGAGCGTATGTTTAAGAGAAAGGTAAGCAATAACAACTCCACATTCCTATAGCTGCACTGTTGCCATATCAGCTGTACCGAACTGATAAGAAGTATTTACAATGGCGTCACAGACACAGAGGATATTACACGTTATCTACCTTGGCCTTTGTTTATTTTTTGATACCAAGCGGAGGAACCTAATGACTTTTTATGTTGTAATCTTTTCACTTCGTTTTTGGTGACAGGTTTTTGTGACAGAATGTATTCACAGACCATTGTGACTATCGCCAGTTGTCAACAACATGTGGCTTGCATGTATATTTATATTTGGAGGCTTTTATGCGGACATCATTTCCTATTCTCTTCTCCAGAATTCTTGAACAATAATGTCGTTAAGCAAACAAAGACGTAAGGAAAAATGTATATATACTATACAGGCTTCTCCCAAAAAGCTGTATTCAGTATCAAATTATACGGATTTAGAAATTAGTGTAACTTTCCTATCAATCTGAAGTTTCAGGGAATCTTTCAAAGTGTACGCAGTTATCTAGTGTAGTTAAAATGGGTACAGTTGGAAAGCACACGTTATAGAATTGTTTATTGTGTAGATGGGACGAATCCTAAATTCTCAAGAATTCTAATCTAAATCTTAAAAGGTTCTAGAATCTGTCATACCGTTCAAATTAAAATCATGGCATGAAGAGAGAATGGGGGACTTAATATTAAGGTCATAAATAAAGCAAAATTTTAAAATCTGCGTTTAAGGCAAAACAAATTTAAAAATACTTTTGCGTTTTAATTGTAAGCATATAGTTATTAAGAAAATGAAAACGAAATTTCGGAAATTTAAACTGCTGCAATTTGGTTAAAACTCAGAATGATATTCCTTGGAATAAGTGCATTGCTATCGGCTTTAACAGGAAAACATTCCGGTGTTATTTCTCAAATAAGGAAAGTCGCACCTGAAATTAAATTCCCTCATTGCCATGTGAAGCTTTAGTAGCCAAAATAGTCCCCGAAAACATGAACATCGCTTTGAATCAAGCTGCGAAAATTGGTTATTTCATAAAAATCTGACCTTCCAGTTTAAGAATATTTAGGATTTTATGCCAAGAGATGGGCAATGAACACGAAACGCTTTTGTTACATTCCGAAATAAGGTGCTCATCTAGAGGCAAAGTTTTAAATCATCTTTTTGAATTTCGAATTTTCCCCTGGGATTCAAAATTTGAATTGCAAAATTGTTTATTTAGTGAACTATGGTTGATGCGTTTAGCACATTTAGCTGATATTTTTTGGAAAACGAATTAAATTTAGAATTACAAGGACAAAGTGTTAATTTATTTATCATTAGACATAAAACAAATGCAACGACTAAAAAAACTCGAGGTAATTATCAAAGAATTGGATAATAATAATATTTTCAGTTTTTTCCACTTTTGGAACGTTTTCTAACCGAAAATAATTTGAAAATAAAAGACGAATTAGCATCCGACATTAAAAATTATTGTTTTTCGTTGATGCAACATTCATCTTCCCGAGGATTATGAAAAAGAAAATTAGATTAGAAATACATTCTTTCAAAGAAATTTCCTGTGATTGAACTCTAATTAAAGATTTCAAAAATAACACACTTGTTAACGTTTGCCTGAACCAAAAAAAGAATTATAAAGGCATTTCGTGTGAACAAGGATTTTCTTCCATGTCATATTTAGAAAATAAATACAAAACAAAATTAAAGGTGGATCCTAATTTACGATTAAAACTAAGTAAAATAAGACCAGACATAAAGAAATTGATTTATCTTAAACAGGCTTGTTCCGTACTTGTAACTTCATCGTTTGGCTGACGCAGCACTTTCCCATCGCATTTTTGTTGCTGTGCATTTCTCATATTAATCTGTAAAATCTGGCAACTGGAAAGTAATGTTTAGTCTTTGCTAATTGGCAAATAGTATATTCCACTGCGCAGCAGAAGGACTCTGACTCGCAATCTACTCGCTGTTGTAACTGTTCCTACTTTGTAATAATAAATAATTAAATGATACCGTTGGTAACGCATTTCTTACTACGCTGAATTACGCACGCTAACTACGCACATTTTTTGGTCCGTCGAGCCGGAGGATGAAGTTGCAAGTACGGAACATGTTGTTAAGAACAACATTTAATAATAGAACCTTCGATAGTTTATCTCTTGCGAAATCTAAGATTTTTAACGACCTAAGATTTGTTAACATTATGCGAAGCTCTTTAGCCGATTCATGTTTTATTGATGGAGTATTTAGAACGTTTTTAATATGACAGCCTACAATAATTCTTTTATTCTCGTATCTTTGTTCTAAAGCTTTAAAAAGTGTAGAAAAGTTATCAGACTGTTGATTCTGTTGGGTGCTGAATTATTCTTCTCAATTTTGAGAGATGATAAAATAAAATTGGGAGACAATTTGTTCTTGCAATCAAGCTGTTTTGGCTATCTTGTTTCGGGTAATATTTCAGACACTAATTTGAGTTATACTCCAAAACACTGTTTCTTGTCTAAAAATTTAGAAACTATCAACAAAACCCTCACAAACTTCTGGGAAATAGAAGAAGTAGAACCACGCAAAATCTGTAATGACGAATTAAATTACTGCAATGAACACTTCGCGAAAACACATTATAGGAAACCAGACGGTAGATACGTGGTTGAAATGCTACTCAAACCAGAATCTTCGGAAACAATGTTAGGAAATTCTAAAGAAATCGCATTGAAAAGACTAGATCAGTTGTGGACACGCTTGGAACGTGATCCTATTGTAAAAACACTTTACGTAGAATTTCTTACTGAATATGAAAATTTGAATCATATGGAGGAAGTGAAAGAAGATACACTTATAGATGAAGGGTATTATCTACCACACCACGGCGTATTGCGTCCCACCAGCAAAACAACTAAACTACGCGTGGTCTTCAACGCGAGTTCGAAAACGTCAAGCGGGCGTTCCTTAAGTGATTTATTGTGCATAGGAGGAGTGCTTCAAGAAGACCTCTTCTCGATTCTAATTAGATTTAGAAAACACATTTTCGCCTTTAATGCTGACATCAAACAAATGTTCAGAATGATTGAAGTTAATCCTTCGCAAACTAAGCTTCAAAAAATCTTATGGAAAGACAGCAAATTGCACTGATTAAGGTTTACCAATTCCGAACTATAACGTATGGGACCGCGTCCGCCCCATACTTAGCCACTAAAGTTTTACAACAAATTGCCTTAGATGAGGCAAAGGACTTTCCCTTAGCTTCAAGAGTAGTTCTTCAGGATTTCTACATGGAAGATTGCCTTTCTGGTTCCTCAGAATTCAACGAGTTAGAAAAACTTACGTCAGAATTAAAACAGCTTCTCCAAAGGGGAGGCATGACTTTGCACAAGTGGTGCAGTAATAAGGCACCATCCACTGAACTGCAAGAGTTCACGCTTGATCGAAATTCGGAAGAAATAATAGTTAAAACGCTAGGAATGTTTTGGAATAGTTTAAGTGACTCCTTTACGTATAAAGTAAGCATAAGCGCTAATCCTAACTTCACCAAGAGAGATGTACTATCTCAAATAGCACGCATCTATGATCCACTCGGATTCGTAGGTCCTGTTATTGCTAAAGCAAAAATCTTTACGCAGCAGTTATGGTTACTTAAGCTATATTGGAACGAAACACTACCTCCAAATATTGCCGAACAATGAGAAAACTTCATTAGAACACTACCACATTTGAAATACATTCATGTGCCAAGATGCTTTTTAGAAACCGATACCAAGTTGGTATACTTCAAGGTTTCTCAGACGCATCTTCAAAGGCTTACGGTGCAGTGATATACATCCAAATTGTGTCCAGCACCGGTGAAGTAAACAATACACTTCTTTGCAGCAAATCACGCGTTGCCCCTACATAATTAATTACAATTCTACGTCTAGAACTTTCTGCGTGCCTTCTTCTCGCAAAACTAACGGAAAGGGTCCTAACAGCTGTTAAAATTCAAATAGACTCTGTGAAATTGTAGTCTGATTCTACAGTAGCCCTAGCATGGATCAAGACTCCTTCAAATCTGCTTAAGACATTTGTAGGCAACCGAGTATCACAAATCCAGCAGATATCTAAGGACTTCCAATGGCATCATATTCCTTCAGAGTTTAACCCAGCAGACTTGATCTCCAGAGGATTGAACGTTAAACCACTTGCCGCTAGTGAACTTTGGTGGAAAGGACCAGACTTTTCAATATTAAATTCAGCTATTCCTCAGACTTTGCAAAATGCCAGTAGTTCAACTGACAAACTTATACTGATGAACTCAAGACTGTTTCTAAAGTGACATTAAGTTTAAATAATGACTCTTTTTTTGATAGCTTACTTAATATCACTAACAATTTTCATAAACTAATTAGAATTTTAGCTTTTATTTTTAGATTTTGCAGAACAAAAAATGTGCGTAGTTAGCGTGCGTAATTCAGCGTAGTAAGAAATGCGTTACCAACGATATGATTTAATTATTTATTATTACAAAGTAGGAACAGTTACAACAGCGAATAGATTGCGAGTCAGCGTCCTTCTGCTGCGCAGTGGAATATACTATTTGCCAATTAGCAAAGACTAAACATTACTTTCCAGTTGCCAGATTTTACAGATTAATATGAGAAATGCACAGCAACAAAAATGCGATGGGAAAGTGCTCCGTCAGTAAAACGATGAAGTTACAAGTACGGAACATCCCGCCCAGCGTTGAAATATTACATTATTTCAAAATTAAAGAAACAAAGTATGAATACAAACTCATAATAACATTACATACAACAAATATACTAATTAATAAATCAATGGGAATTAATAAATTATCCAACAGTAGAAATATAGTTATCCATAATGGGTAAAATACAAATTTTTGAAATATTAGAGTTACTAGTTTATTTCCAGCTGGCAGAATAACTGGATGTTTACGATTGAAATTTAAATCTGAATGTGAAAGTCTACCACCAACTCTTATTAATCCACTGGATGGATCTAAAAAGGGATTCAAAAATTTAAACTTACTCGTAGGTGGAATTTGCAGAAGGTGCAAATCTCTTAAACCGCATACAGCAGAACTCACATGCGAAGAATATGAAGAAGCAGAAAATTATCTGCTAAAACACATACAGGTAAAGTATTTTCCTGCGGAGATATCAGCTTTAGAAAGGGGATCTTCAGTTCCACCTACGAGTAAGCTTAAATTTTTGAATCCCTTTTGCAATCTTCCTGCGTTTCCGATCCAAGTAGGCGTGTAGAGACATTAGTTTATTTCGAAGCAGGAGATGTGAAAAATGAGCAATGCCATCGGCGGAACTCGAACGACGGACCTCTCGAATACGCGTCGTGCGTGCTGACCACTGCACCGCGAAGGCATGACCAAGAAGGCGGGAGAAATACCTTATATACGCCCTCTTTGAAAGGGCGACTGGGGATTAGGGGACCCAGTCGCCAAATCCCGGTGGTGAAGAATCATCAGCCACCACCTTTTTTAGTTCGGGCGCCACTTGTAGAGACATTAAGTTATTTTGAAGCAGGAGATGTGAAAAATGAGCAATGCCCTCGCCGGGACTCGAATACGCGTCGAGAGTGCTGACCACTACACCCCGAAGGCATGCCAAGAAGGCGGGAGAAATACCTTATAGGCGAATCTTGAAAAAGATTGATGTTCAAAAATTTGGACATTTCACTTTATTCGCCATTCGAATCTTTCGAATCCTTGTTTAAAAAACTAGTAAATATTTCCCTTCGAAATTTTCGAAAGCTTCGCGGACAGAAGCATTCATTAAAAAATAGAACGCGTCTTCCCCGCCCTGTTTCTGTGATACCTGGTTCGCCCATACTCGTTATGACGGCCCTGAATATCATCATTCCCTAGAAATCTTTTGGAATTTTCAAGTAATCAGTGCAGTGCACTTTCTCGAAAATTCTCGACAAGAAGTCTTGAATAAGTTTGATATTATTTCCGAATAAAGCTAACTTAATAAGTTTAGATCAGTGATTCTCAACCCTTCGACTAACGTGTACCATCTAAACAAAAATTTAAAAACATGAGTATTATTGAGTGAGTATCACTATATTTTACAATGGTTATTTTTCAGTTTCTCAGTAGAAATATTAAAGAAAATATATTTTGCTATTTGCATAACCTATTGGCTATTTGTATTAAATATGTACACATCGAAAATATTACATTAAAATTTCATTCCCATTTTAATTACCAAAATTTAATTTATAATACTTTAAATATAAAACTTACTGTGAAATTTGAGCCTTGTGCGTAGTTAGCGTGCGTAATTCAGCGTAGTAAGAAATGCGTTACCAACGATATCATTTAATTATTTATTGTTACAAAGTAGGAACAGTTACAACAGCGAGTAAATTGCGAGTCAGCGTCCTTCTGCTGCGCAGTGGAATATACTATTTGCCAATTAGCAGAGACTAAACATTACTTTCCAGTTGCCAGATTTGACAGATTAATATGAGAAATGCACAGCAACAAAAATGCGATGGGAAAGTACTCCGTCAGCCGAACGATGAAGTTACAAGTACGGAACATCCCGCCCGGCGTTGAAATATTACATTATTTCAAAATTAAAGAAACAAAGTATGAATACAAACTTATAATAACATTACATACAACAAATATACTAATTAATAAATCAATGGGAATAAATAAATTATCCAGCAGTAGAAATATAGTTATCCATAATGGGTAAAATACAAATTTTTGAAATATTACGAGTTCCTAGTTTATTTCTAGCTGGCAGAATAACTGGATGTTTACGATTGAAATTTAAATCTGAATGTGAAAGTCTTCCACCAACTCTTATTAATCCACTGAATGGATCTAAAAAGGGATTCAAAAATTTAAGTTTACTCGTAGGTGGAACTGAAGATCCCCTTTCTAAAGCTGATATCTCCGCAGGAAAATACTTTACCTGTATGTGTTTTAGCAGATAATTTTCTGCTTCTTCATATTCTTCGCATGTGAGTTCTCCTGTATGCGGTTTAAGAGATTTGCACCTTCTGCAAATTCCACCTACGAGTAAGCTTAAATTTTTTAATCCCTTTTTAAATCCATCCAGTGGATTAATGAGAGTTGGTGGTAGACTTTCACATTCAGATTTAAATTTCAATCGTAAACATAAAGTTATTCTGCCAGCTGGAAATAAACTAGTAACTCTAATATTTCAAAAATTTGTATTTTACCCATTATGGATAACTATATTTCTACTGTTGGATAATTTATTTATTCCCATTGATTTATTAATTAGTATATTTGTTGTATGTAATGTTATTATAAGTTTGTATTCATACTTTGTGTCTTTAATTTTGAAATAATGTAATATTTGAACGCCGGGCGGGATTTTCCGTAGTTGTAACTTCATCGTTTGGCTGACGGAGCATTTTCCCATCGCATTTTTGTTGCTGTGCATTTCTCATATTAATCTGTAAAATCTGGCAACTGGAAAGTAATGTTTAGTCTCTGGTAATTGGCAAATAGTATTAGTATTCCACTGCGCAACAGAAGCTTATTCCACTGCGCAGCCGAAGGCTTATATAGCTTATTATTATAGCTATATTATTATACTATAGCTATATTATTATATTCTAATAATAGCTATATTATTAGAATATTCTAGCTATAGCTATTATATTCTAGCTATAGCTAATATATAGCTTATTATTATATGTAAGCTTATATAGCTTATATAGCCTATTCCACTGCGCAGCAGAAGGACGCTGACTCGCAATCTACTCGCTGTTGTAACTCTTCCTACTTTGTAATAATAAATAATTAAATGATATCGTTTGTAACGTATTTCTTACTACGCTGAATTAGGCACGCTAACTACCCACAAGGCTCAAATTTCACAGTAAGTTTTAGAATTAAAGTATTATAAATTAAATTTTGGTAATTAAAATGGAAATGAAATTTTAATGCAATATTTTCGATGTGTATATATTTAATACAAATAGCCAATAGGTTATGCAAATGGCAAAATATATTTTCTTTAATATTTCTACTGAGAAACTGAAAAATAACCATTGTAAAATATAGTGATACTCACTCAATAATACTCATGTTTTTAAATTTTTGTTTAGATGGTACACGTTAGTCGAAGGGTTGAGAATCACTGATCTAAACTTATTAAGTTAGCTTTATTCGGAAATAATATCAAACTTATTCAAGACTTCTTGTCGAGAATTTTCGAGAAAGTGCACTGCACTGATTACTTGAAAATTCCAAAAGATTTCTAAGGAATGATGATATTCAGGGCCGTCGTAACGAGTATGGGCGAACCAGGTATCACAGAAACAGGGCGGGGAAGACGCGTTTTATTTTTTAATGAATGCTTCTGTCCGCGAAGCTTTGGAAAATTTCGAAGGGGAATATTTACTGGTTTTTTAAACAAGGATTCGAAAGATTCGAATGGCGAATTAAGTGAAATGTCCAAATTTTTAAACCTCAATCTTTTTCAAGATTCGCCTATAAGGTATTTCTCCCGCCTTCTTGGCATGCCTTCGTGGTGTAGTGGTCAGCACTCTCGACGCGTATTCGAGTCCCGGCGAGGACATTGCTCATTTTTCACATCTCCTGCTTCAAAATAACTTAATGTCTCTACAAGTGGCGCCCGAACTAAAAAAGGTCGTGGCTGATGATTCTTCACCACCGGGATTTGGCGACTGGGTCCCCTAATCCCCAGTCGCCCTTTCAAAGAGGGCGTATATAAGGTATTTCTCCCGCCTTCTTGGTCATGCCTTCGCGGTGCAGTGGTCAGCACGCACGACGCGTATTCGAGAGGTCCGTCGTTCGAGTTCCGCCGATGGCATTGCTCATTTTTCACATCTCCTGCTTCGAAATAAACTAATGTCTCTACACGCCTACTTGGATCGGATACGCAGGAAGATTGCAAACATCCGGACCACCAGCGGTGAGTGGTAAAGTCGCTGAACATCGGTAGTTCGACGCGAGGCGAGAATCTCGGCGAACGGGCTGGCCGCATAAGCGTTTTCGTGGTTTTTCCCACGAGTAACGTATATACAATCCACTTTCACTTAGAAAGTGCTCTACGAAGGCTATCCCTCCTTTAAGGCAGATAGCCATTGAGTGCCAGTATTAAATAAATGAAACTAAGTAATTGCAAACACTTGCAGTTTTTCAAAGGGATTTTTCAAAAATGAAATTTTGCGTAATTTTTTAGTTACATATATTTCAAACTTTTAGTGTAGGATTACAGAAACAATTCATTAAGGTAATACTGCATGTTAGAATAAGTTATTTGGAATTCGATTAAAATTCAGTGTGGTTTCGGTAATAAATGATGATGCTGAATGTGAGTAAAAATTTTAGATATATATTTTTTAAATGTCAATAAGCTGCGTATTCGTAGTATTTATATTAAGGGTTTCATGATAAGGTAATACTACTTATACCCATGTATGAAATTATAGTTATACCCGTATATTTTTCGAACAACCCGTATATATGTTATAAACAATTTTGATATCTGATGTAACACATTTAAAAATTGAAAAAATTTAACTTTTGTGCATTCCTCATTAGGGCAGTCTTTAAAGTACGAGTTACGGACAATGGGGATCTTCGCAAATATAAGGACTCACTTTTTTCAACAAAATTATTGCTGCTTTTTGCAGGTGGCACGGTTAAAGGTGGTAGAACATTTAAAATGCCTTATGGTTAGTGATTTAATTAAGACAGTTTTTGTTTCTGTTTTCAAAAGGAATAAGGCTGAATTTGTCTGAAAGTTGTCGAATTGTTTTCTTGAAATTCGTTGACTCTCCTTTGAAATCAAATTCAAAAATTAAAATCGAAATGTTCCAAAGTTTAAATTGGAGTTTAAGTTAATATGGATCGAGTACGAAGTATGAATATACTTATACAGCCATTACAGTTAGGTACTAATTATGTATCAGAAAGCTTAAGAGATTATGATATCAAAGATATTCTTCTCAGCGTTCTGGAATATTATCTATCACAAAGGACTTTCAAATCAAGAAGTCTGCACGAACTAATGAAATACGCATTTATAGTTAAAAGTATCATTACAATATGTGCCCATCTCAGCTAAGTTTTTAATGGATCAACGGGATAAAGAAACTCAATTTTTTGCCCAAATTACATAAAGTAGGAGTAACTATTAGCAGTGTGGGATCGCTAAGCTCTGGTAGCTGATCACAAGTTAATTTTCTGGCGGAGAGTTGAATGAGTCAATAACATGAATATGAGTCATGAATGAACACAAATATGAGTCAGTAACTTCCAAAATGTTCTCCATAAAAATATTCCTCCCAAGGAAATTTGTCCTCGCGCGCTTTGCTACGATCAGCCTATCAACCAGTCAAAGTAAAGTATATAAGAAACTTTCATAACATATTTTACTTTTACTAGTTTTATTATTTATAACATATTTTAATATAATTCGCTCCAGCATATCGGGAAGAATATTGTTATGGATTTTGTATTTTCCTTAACTGGTCGAAACAGTGTGTTATCTATAGACAACAAGCTACTTATTTACAAGTCCATTCTCAGACCATTACTATGCATGCAAGTCCAGTTTGGGCACACACAAGAAAAACTTATAGGCAAAAACTTCAGGTTTGCCAGAACAGCGCGTTAAGGCAAACAATTAACGCTGAACGGTACATCCGAAATAACAGGATCCATGAAGAGCTTGGTGTTGAGTTGCTCAGGTCCTAGTACTACACACTTGCCATAAATTTTCACAATCGACAACAACTCATAGACAACCCAAGCATAAAAATATGTGATTATGATTATAATAACTTAGAGAATACTGACAGGCCCTTGGACCAGCTAAATGTCTGGATTATGTAATCCGCACTCACCTACTTTATTTCTCTATATGTTATGTACCACCACAAGGTAATTGTCTGCATTCTCTGTATAGTATGTTTGGACATTGTGTACCTACTATAGTGTAAGCTGCTCGTATACTGTTTTATTTTATTTTATTTTATTTGTTTTGTGTACTTACATTGAGTATTTTAATTGTATAATTTATTTTCATGGATTCAGACTCCCAGTATTTGTATTTATCTCTAATATGTTAAATCACACCAGCTCGACTGCCTTTCTCGCCCGATATCATTAACAGCTTTTAATTTCCCAGCTAAAAAATGTACTAACTTTTTGTTACTAGTACTCAAACTTCCTACTAGTCACTTTGAAAATTAACAGTCTTAATTATATATATATATAAATTTTATACTGATTTGATAAGATTAACTGCATCACCTTTCGTAATCCCAAATTATTCTACACGGGGTAGAGCCTAGAGCTCAGGCACCCGGGTGTAGCAAACACCGTTCCACAGGCGCAGAAATTTTGTATTTATTTAGAATTGCAATTAAAATTGCTTTATTTTCCCGTACAACGAACACGATGTTTTGAAGAGAAAGCTACGTCGGAAAAGTAAAAATAGAAGAGCGCGTGCATTTAATATTTAATAAATAAATATCTCGTAATTACTGCTGCCGTCCAGGAAAATTGAAATGTTTATAGATTTTACCAGAACGTTCTCGTGAATAATTAAAAAGCTTATAAAAGGCGAATTAAAACACCTCAGCTCAGTTGTAGTTGTTTTAAGCGAACTGTTGTTTACCTAATGCTGTGATTGATTGTAGTGAATTCGCTGTGAGATTCGTTTAAATTTCTCTGTTTTGAATTGAGTTCTGTTTAACGTTTGAGATACTGTGATACTGTACGAATATCTCTGAGGAAATATCTCAGCATTTTGTTTTATTTCTGTGAAAAGAATAAATTTTATTAACCTTTGAACAACGTGTGCTATTACGAACCCTTACGCATGCAACAATATTTATTCAAATGTATCTTCAGAATAGATTTTTTTAATATTTGCATATCTAAGATATATTGTTGTATAGAGCTGACGCTGAAACCGGTGCAAACCGTGCCGCCGCACAGGGCAGCAAAAAGTGTAACACCGATCCTGCTGTCGTATTAGCGAAAACAACACACGGAAGAACAGATGTGGAGATACTCTGAAGTAACATGCTGCTGTATGTTTTTCCTTCTTATATACATTCCTTGCCAAAGGCCTTCTCAGCAGAATCATGATCTTTAGGGCCTTGCAATGCTCCGAGAACTTTATGTTGACTAGTAATCTCAAGAATACTCATAAATTTACCAAAATATAGTCTTCCATCCTTGCGGGATCCTTGGAAAGTGGCCATCGTGTCTATACGTTAAGATGTTATTGCCTTTGTCTCTTATTTGCATTTTTACTTCCTTGTAGGAAGTCAAAAGGAACTATTGTAATCGCGAAAAATTTCAAGCACCATACTTTAAGTGAAATATTTATTTTGATTGCTATCGAAAGCAATTTAACAATGCTTTTGCGTTGTACGTAAGGACAGAATAAGGGACCCTTTCCCCCCAAAAAAAAAATTATAAAACTGATTTTAAATGAATTCTGAAGAGAATTTTTCATGACGTCTGTGCGTACGTACGTCTCGCATAACTCAAAAATGAGTAGCCCTCAGAACGTTGAAATTTTGAATATAGGACTGCTATAACATGTAGATGTGTACCTCCTATTTTGGTTGCAGTCAGCAGCACCAAAACTATATAAATATATGGACATATATATCCACTCTGTTACTCGGCTCAGTGATCTCAGTTTCTTTATTCTTATATATGTTTGTAAATTGCGCATTTTTTGCTTTAAAAATAATTGAATTATGCTGTTCTTATCTTCCTGTTAAAGGTTTTATGCCTTTCGTTAATCTGCAAGTTATAATTGTACAATTATCAACAATTTAAACGTTTTTTAAATGCGACAAAGCCTAATTTTTTTTATCATAGCGGCAGCCATATTTGTTTACATTTTAAGCTTAGCACAGTAGTGGATTTGTTGCCAATCTAGAGAAACTAAGCTTCGCAACAACAAAGATAAAGCCTCCTTTTATTATTGCGAATTAAATCATGCTTTGTCTATTCTGAAATTTATTCGAAGAAATAAGTGTTTAAGATTTACTTCGTAATTTTTAATATAGGTACTTTGAGTTTTATGTACTTTTGCCTTGTCGCGAAGTGAGAACTGAATTAATTGAATGAGAAATACTGAATCGTCTATCATAAATTGCTTCTTTTTTGTTTGTTTGTTTGATTTCTTTTATACATCGGTTTAGTTTTATTATAATATTTGAATAGAACATGTGGCAATGATTAGATAATTCTTCAGATGATGTAAATTTTGTGCATTTTGAGTTATAAAATGAATGAGATGTAACGCTGTCAAGTGAACCTAGCGCCAGAGTGTCGCTATGGTAAACAAATATAAAGTGTTTACTCTGTTGTGATTTCTGCGCTATCGACGAAGTAGATTTAATTGGATCCAGTAAGTTTAAATGAAATGCAAGAAAAAGTGCGTATAGTTTAGTATTCCATACAAGGAAGTCATGTAGTGTATACATCAGATTTTTTTTAGTTTGATTATAAAACATAGCTTAAATTAGAGATCAACTTATTAGATTAAGATACTAACAATTCTAACTAAATTAATAATGAGTTAAGTATGACTTTGATAATAATTAAAAATGAATACAGCGTTCATTTTGGGAGCCGCTTATTGATCAAACCTTACGTCGTGCAACATGTATGAGTGTACTTCAGGGTGGTGTTTATATGTTTATGTCCTTTCATCATGAGTTATTTATATACTAGCTCACAGATGGCAGCGTGTTTCAATCGAGAATGGACGAAGTTCAATCGAGAAGGGAATCTTGTCGAGAAGGGGAAGAAGGATGGAAAGAACTTTCAATCATTTATAGATGATCATGAACTACCCTTCTAGGAAATAAAAATGCATCATTTAAATTGTTTTGTTAATAAAGAAGGATATAAATATGCTCTGACAAAACAGACATTTGATATCAAAATATTAAAATTAAAACACAGTTTCAATTTTCATACTGTGACAAAATAACACCTATACTATTAAAATCTGTGCGCGTCTGTTTGTTTGCGGCATTATCTCCTCCGGAACGGCGGGGGGTTGAGTTTCGGGAGAGGTACCGCTTTCCAAAAATTCGTGGGAATCCATTTCGACCATTGTCATCTTCGTACGAATTTAATCAGCCGAGATATTAATTAAAAGCTCTGAAAATGCAAAATTTCGCCCCCATTTTCCCGAGTGGCAACAGTCTTGCACGCTGGAGATAAAAAATCTGCTTTATTTCGAAAAGTGTTGCCACTGCTCGCTTTCAAATCGTTGAGTTTCTTAATAAATAATTTGTAAATTTTGTAAAATATAAAATATGAAATAAAAATAGCATTGCCAAACATTAATTATATTATTATTAGCCCAAAGTAGCGTTAGCTCAGAAGGGCACTTCGTTTTATCATTTCACTCTAATTCATTCACTCTATATGTCGGTATAACTTTTCAAACTGTTGCCACGAAATATTATTGCCGTGTGTAATATTTAAAGAAATTAAATAATGAAGAATCTGCATAAATGTATGTATGTTCGTGATAAAATTGTGATAAAACAACGTAATCCTCCTCCGAATATGGGCATCTGGAAGCCCAAATTGGGAATTTGGAATTTTTTTCATTATGTATTTTCCACTTTGTAAAATTTAACGAATTTTTGATAAACAAACTCAAGGATTCCAAAGCGAGCAACGGCAACGTTGTACAGAAAAAACATTTTTATCTCCAGCGCGGAAGACTGTGTATCCGAAATTCTAAAGATATGCTTATTTTAAAATTATGTTGCGATATTGTTCTTGAACTGAATTTTATGGTTTAAGTGAAACCATAAAATGAAGAACATGATATTTAATAAATAAAGGTAACACAGACAACTTTAAAAAAAGCTCTTTGGGCGTAATGTAAAATCTGAAAACTTTCTGATTTTTTTAAAATTTTTATAATGTCATACATTCTGACATTGAAGAAAACTCACGATTGCATGTGATATCACTGTATGTCGAAAATTTTTTGTTAATGTCAGAATTTTAAATAAATAGCTGCTCTTGGCAACTTTTTTGTGTCAGGTTACAATATTTGCTACGGTATGTTATTGCCATGTTAATTCGTTTACTGAGAAAAAGTTGTTATATTACATTAAATTTAAATCATGACGTCATATTTATACGTATAAACCTGATACGTCACAAATTGTTTTTTCCTGGTTTGGCAACAACAAAATTATTTAGGAATTGGTTGTTGCTTGTAATGAATGAACTGATTTCATTCATATTGAAACGTTTCCATACACTTTCTTTTCAGATGTACATAGACCTTATTAATTTTGCTTTGGCTGCAGCCCGCTCAGCTAATGGCTTTGTCCACTAATTTAATAATAATCTTTGATAACACATGTTCAAAATATTCAACTTTCTTCGACGACTTTTTAACAAATTACTTTTTTAGAACAGAATATATGGTAAAAGTTTACAATTGGGTGCTCCTTGTTTTTTTTGGGGGGGGGGGGATTTTTTCTGACGCCAAGATCGGCGGCAGGAAGGCACAATTTCAAGATGGCCGCTACACAAATCCAAAATAAGAAGTCAAAGAGTTGCACAAACTCGGTGCCCATGTACACATCGATCTATTTTCACTTTAAAAAAAGTCAGAGAATTGCACAAACTAGGCATTGCGTATTGACTTAACTTTGTCTATCTACACATTGGTCTAATTTCATTTAAAAAAACCAAGAAGGTAAAACAGAGTTAAATATGTCATGGTAACCAGAAATGGGATTTCATCGGCAAAACTGAAAAAAATTTGTCGCTAATCGAAGGGCCACTTAATTCACACTAGAGCCGAATATATTACTGTTAAGCTAATCAAAACTTATTAAATATAAAACTCACTACACTAGAGCCGAATATATTACTGTTAAGCTAATCAAAACTTATTAAATATAAAACTCACTACACTAGAGCCGAATATTTCTGTTAAGGTAATCAAAACTTATTAAATATAAAACTCACTACACTGGAGCCGAATATATTACTGTTAAGCTAATCAAAGCTTATTAAGTATAAAACTCAGACTACGTAAGGATTAAAAATATGCTGCGCCCTCCCCATAACGGAAATTTATTCTTTGTAACTATGAAAGATTTATTTTAATTTTTTCATTTGACATAGCAGGTATTGATTTTGTAATAAATGAATTTTACGAAATTCAGAAATAACATATCCTCTAAACACCGCAGATCGTGAATACTTCTAATTCTTTTTCGTTTATAAAGTAGTAGAAATCAAAATAGTTAAAAGCATTTTCTGTTATGTGATGGAATTACAATGCAGAAAATTGAGCATGTCTGTTGCTGGTCTAAGAAACTAAATTAGGGCAAGCCGATATAGTACTATAAGCTTTTTATCTCGTTTTAATATGAAAGCAGCATTGAAAAAGCAACAAATCTTTCGTTTCAAGTTACTAGTGAGAATTCCTTGTTAAAAATATTTGTTTTTGCTCTAAATATACAAATTTCCATGATTAATAATAACAAAAAAGAATTTAGTTAATATTGTTCTAACTAAAACATTTATTTTAGAGCCTTACGAAATAAAGCTCTAGCCCAGCGGTTCTCAATCTTTTGACTAACCCGTAGCATCTAAACAAAAAGTGAAAAGCTTTAGTACCACCACTGCATTTTACAATAATTATTTTTCAATTTTTCAATAGAAATATTAAAAAGCTATATTTTGCCATTTGCACAATCTATTGCCTGTTTCTAATAAATATGCAAACATAAAAAAGATTAGATTAAAAATTGGTTACCATTTTGATTATCAAAATTTAAGTTATAATATTTTAATTATAAAATTTAGAGCGAAATTTGGGCCTGTTTAAGAGAGATTAATTTCTTTATGTCTCGTCTTATTTCACTTATCCACTTGTCGTTTTGTTCTGGATATTTGTTCAAGTATAACAAACTTAAAAGCTTCATTTCAAATGCCTTTAAATACTTTTTTTCGCGCCAGATAAACTTTCACGTACATTTGAACAAAATGAATTTCTAATCCAATTTTCTTTTCTTAATCCTCGGGAAACTACATGTTGAAATTATTTATCAGTTAAAAGCAACGGTTTTTAGGTTTGGATTCTTATTCTTGTTTTATTTTCAAATTATTTTCGGTTGGAAAACTTTCTAAAAATATCAAAATGCTTAAAATGTTTTTTATTATCCAATTCTTTCATTTTTAGCTCGAGTTTTTTATAATTGCATTTATTTTATCTCTAATGGTAATTAATTCTTTGTCCTTGTAGATCTAAGGTTAATTCATTTAACGTTCAAAAAAATGTCAGCTAAATTTGCTAAACGCGCCAACCATAATTTACTAAATAAACATAATTGCAATTCAAATTTGGAATCACAGAATTTGAATTTCTGGTAAAAGTTCAAAAAGAGGACTTAAAACTTTGCCTCTGGATAACCACCTTACTTCGGAATTGAACAAAACCGTTTCACTTTCACCGTCCATCTCGTGGCATAAAATCGTAAATATACTTCAATTTAAAGTTCCGGTTTTAATAAAATTAACAATTTTCACAGCTAGATTCAAAACGATTTTCAGGTTTTCGTGGATTGTTTTGACAACTAAAGCTTTACGATGACTGAAACAGTGAGTAAATTTAGTTTGACTTGGGACTTTCTTTATTTGAGAGATAACACCGGGTTGTTTTGTTTCTTCCAACTATTTTCTTTTGCGTACCACTACCGGCTGAGAATCGCTGGTCTAGCCTATTTAAATACATCGAGATCTTATAATTTTTGTTTTGCTTACTACACTTAAAACATTATTAAATATATTACATTAGATACACTTTTAAACTGAACCGTTTTAAGAAATTTATTACACTTTTCAACACAAGCAATTTTTTAAATTATTATTCTTTTATAATAATCGAAAAATTAATAAATACATGTCAGTTTTTTCCTGCACTTTTAAAATACATGTTAATTTCACGCAATGAACTGACAAAACGCAGTTATTTCAATATTTTCTAACATATCTGTTATTTGCCCGCTCAGTTGAAAACCAGAATTCAAGGTTTCAACAAGATGAAACGCACTATAGGAATATTAGAACTCATTATTTTTCTTGTTACAAGTGTTTTCCGTATATAAAAAAAAAAAAATCTTTTATTTAAGTTTTTAAAACATAGAAAGTGTCTCTAATGTAACACAGTTAACTCTATTTTTATACGAGTTTGAGTGTTCTTTATGATAATAAAATATATAATGTTTATCACCTTTTCAGCTGTAGAGGGGTATCTTAATAACAACTGGAATAATATGTACCTTTTTAACTCTATAATCGTAAATTATATACTAGAATTATCAGCAGTTTGCTACGATTACATGAAAACATTTATTGATAATTTATGGTCTCATTTATTAAAATAATAGAAAAAAAAAGAAAAAAATTCTGAAATGTTTCAGATTTTATATTACGTCCAAAGGGGCATTTTTTTAAAATTTTGTGTGTTACCTTTATTTATTAAGTATCATGTTCTTCGCACTTAAACCATATAATTCAGTTAAAGAACAATATCCCAAATAATTTTAAAATGAGCATATCTTCAGAATTTCCTATACACGGTCTCACGCGCTGGAGATAAAAATGTTTTTTTCCGTAAGACGTCGCCATTGCTCGATTTGAAATCTTGCGTTTGTTAATCTAAAATTCGTTAAAATTTTACAAAGTATGAAATCAATAATAAAACAAATTCCAAATTTCAAATTTAGGCTTCCAGATGCTCATATTCGCAGCAGGATTACGTCATTCAAAATTCGATGGCTGTAGGTACCGTCGTTTTATCGCAATGCGAGAAACATACATACATTTATGCGCATTCTTCATTATTTAATTTCTTTAAATATAATACAGGGCTGTAATATTTGGTGCCAACAGTTTGAAAAGTGAACCGGCATTTAATGTTTCTGACGCAAAATCGCAAAACGAAAACAATAGTTCTTCAGGGACAAAGCCGCTTTGGACTAATAATATTACCAATTATAAGAAAACCTATAAAGATTACCGACTTAAGAACGTTTGAAATAATTTGTCCTTTGTTTATTTTTATAGGCTAGAATTTTAAGTCACATGACATAAATGCATGAAAATCTACCTACAACTTCCAGATTCAGTTATTAAAATAATAAAAATAATCGTTCTTGGTTATAAAGAAACGTAGAAATGCTATCGTTTTATAACTTGTAGAAAAGCTCCATTTACAAAAGCTGTTCGCACATTTTTCAGACGGTTTTGCTTTGCTGTAAAAAAAGTCTTCTGTGTGGAATTTTTTTTTAACTGCAACTATATTTTTAAAAGCATAAATTATCGTCTGTTACTTGACAGTTTTGTTTTCATGCAAAATGTTGCTTTCAAAGAAGCAATGGATGGAAGGCTATGTTTGTGTTCTTTCCGAAGATTCTTGTTCAGTTATTCAAAAATACTATGAAAGCCATGTTTTTCTATATCTAAAGCTAAGATAGGTAATGTTGCCAACAATAAAGGAAAAAAAAAAGTCAAAATTTAGCTTCAAGTGGAAAACGTTTTTCCAAATACATATCCAAGGAAAAAACGGAATGTTTCGAATGTTGCAAAAGTAAGATCTGTAATTTAAAAAAGAATCCGAGAAGTCAAAGGACAGTTGCAAAATCATCAAAATGGTCAGTGCCAACTGTAAACAAAGTCATTAACGCTGATTCGAATCCTAAAAAGGCGTAAAAACATAATGTGCTTCGTCTTTCTCTTGCAGAATTCTTTACGAGAAATATTTATGCCGACAAAAATAGGAAAATGTTGTTACAAGAGACTAATCTTGGTTTACTTAAATAACTGCAATAAAAAAGAGATGCATTTATTATCATCAAAGAGGAGCAAAAAAAAATTAAAACATGGTTCCAGGAATCTAAACAAAGATTTTCTAAGGGATTTATGATTGTTGTTGGTTTTTCATACAACGACAAATTAAAAATTAAGAAAAATATTAAGATCAACTCCACATATTATCAAAAACGCATTTTATACCCAGTTTCTAATTTCCTGGAAAACAATAAAACAAGAAAGGAGTAGCAAGATCATACTCTTCACTCATAGCCCTATTAAATATCCTGATCTATCCATCAATGCATTTTTGCTCTTTTGGACTTTCAAAAAGTGGTTTGTCCAAACGTTGACCTACAACCTCCTTAGACTTTGGAAAGCTGTTCGAGAGTAATGGCATACAATAGCTTTTCCGATACTAGAAAAGGCTTTATTATTATCTTGGAAATTACGGTGAATACAGATAGTGAAGAATAAGAGTTATCAAATAGAACATTTAACATAAAAATTCTAGGTAAAATATTTCTGTGATTACAATTAAAGTCTTCTAAAAAATGTGCGAACAGTGCCTGTATACAAATGAATGGAACTTTAAAAACTATTGAAATAATTGTGCTTTTTTTTCCATAATCTGTTTCTAACCGCAGACTGATATGAGCGCGTGGAAAATCAACTGTTATTTATGCATTGATTTATTGAAATAATAGCAATAATATTTATGAATTTGCTACAAATAAAAGACACATATATAGCTCTTATCTAGTGCGGTAAGCTTTTATAACTATTCTTAAACATATTAATTTCAAAAAGCAAAAACTGTACAATACCTCTCTTCCTTGCCGAACAGTTCCGTGAGTGTTTCGGCTGCATCGTCATCCCGGTCGCTCCGCGCAGCCATCCCGGAGTTCTTTTGCCATCGCTCAATCCTTTGCATTAACATCCTTCGTCTGGAAGATACGTTCCAAGATGCATCTTTTTTGTCAAGGACAACAGAATTTTGCAGTTGCATTTGGACATCCAAGAAGGCAACACATATTAATAAAAATAATCCAATAATTGCTAGAAAAGTCCTCCAGAGAATTCTTCGAATACGTTTATTTAAAAGCATGTTCTTTGGTTAGACTGTATAATAATAATAAGCATCCACAAAACCAAATCATGAACAGTAGTCATCCCAGCTCAGAATAAAATGAACTGTATTGATGAAACATATACTTCAAAATTGACTGTCACTTCAAATATCAAAGAAAACTTTTCTATGCTTAACTCAAATAAAATGCTTAACTAATAATTCAGAATTCTAATTAGATGGAATCCAACATGCTTTAGGCGATAATAAAATTACGTACGAATTTTCAGCTAATTTGCAAGATAATTCTGTCATCAACAATTTATATCAAGATGATACTGATTTAAACTTTATTGTTTGGCAATACTTAATTTTTATGAAAACATGTTTCATGAAAGATTAAGGCACTAGGAAATATTCGTAGGAACTTGATAACTTGAAAGATTTTAAGAGCACAACAATTCCCTCATACTTTTGAAAGATGTAATAGTATTTGTTTTGTTTTGAAAATGATAAAAAGCATTAATTATTCTACAATTATACGCACAAACTGTAAAGGATACACAATAAAATTTTAAACAAATTTCATGATAAAAATGTAGCTCATTATACAAATTAAAATCATTCCGAAAAAATATTCAACTCTTTTATAAATTTCAGTTCTTTGGCAGCATCCAGAATCTGCATAATAAATAAATTATCATAACGAACATGTAGCAAACACAAGTATTGAAATTCAAATATCGTACTACTCCATTGTAAGTTTATTTTCCTTCCATAAAATGAATAAAAAATAATGTTTATAAGCTAAATTTTCAAGCTGTGCTTAAATGAAAGACGTTTAAAAAATTCATTTGAGCTGCATAATATTAAATCACAATGCAAAACATACGATTGTATTTTCGGCAACTCAAAATTTTTTAATCTATAAATCTGTAAATCCATGTTCCTTTGCAAAAATCACCCTTTTCTTCTCAAAAGAAAATACACATTGGAAGGAATAAATTTCGCACCTCTTTTTTTATTTGCCATAGCTCGTTCAATGCGCCCATTGCCATACCGTCAACATAGTACACATGCCTATTCTTCCAGCTCGACAACTCGGATGCATGCTCGCGTGGCAATGAGCCGATAACGAAGCTGACGGAAAGGTTGCGCTGACATTAGGGTTGCCGTAAAAATACAAGCAGAAAACTCTCCGACAATCCGCCAACTAGTCTGGAGGGAAATCGTTGCTTCCAGTGGTTAATACATTGCGGAAGATCTGAAGAATGATGTTATCATCGCTGAAGGCTGTGGAATTTCAGGAAGCGAAATTCGAGCTTGTGTGATATACAGTGGCTCCCAAATGTGTTTGTACACTTATGATTTTCATTGAAATAGGTCTCTATACATTAATTAAAAGTAAACTTTCTGAATAAGATTTTAATAACAAGATCTATAATCTATTCGTAACAAAATTACATGAAATATTTTTAAAATATAGCGAAATTTTCTTTTTAAGAAATTAATAATCAAAAAATGACAAACATTTTATCTCACAAAAGTCTTCGTAAAAAAAATCTTGACATATTAGTAAATATTTTCATTTTTCATTAAATTAATATTTAGTAGGATATCCTTTAGCATCCACAACAGCTTTTAAACGTCTGGGAATAGATTTTACTAGTTTTTTTGTAATTTCTGTGTTCATCCATTCTTCCATCACGAATGTTTCGAGTTCGCTTTTCGTTTTGATATGTTTTCGTACTCTAACCTCCAGTTCTTTCCAAATGTGTTCTATGGGGTTTAAATCTGGCGACTGAGGTGGTGTTTTCAAAACCTGTGGACAATTATAGATCACCACAGGCGAATGTTGAGAGCCGTGTATGCTTAGGATCGTTATCATGACTAAAAATTAAGTTGTTTCCAATAACCAAATTTTGGGTTGATAATTTTAAATTATCTCTTAAAATATTTAAATAAAGAGAATGCTTCATTATGCTATCAATAAATATCAAATTACCTAGTCCTGATGCTGCCATGCACCCCACACAAGAAGACCTCAACCGCCATGCTTAACTGTTCCGACAAAGTTCTTAGAATGAAGTTCCTCATTTTTTCTTCTTTATACAGTTATTCGACCATCGAAACCAAAAATGTTAAATTTGCTTTCGTCAGCAAATAGGACATTATTCCAGTACGTTTCGAATGTATTTATCATTGACTTTGCGAATGAAAGCCTAAGCTTTCTGTTTTTCTCACTAACAAAAATATTTTTACGGGCAGAACGCCTATGTAATCCAGCTTCTCTGAGAACTCGTCAAACAGTTTCAGGCGAAATTGAAGTAGAAAACTTTGCATTAAATTCTGCAGAAACTAACAGGCACTCAAGCGTGGATTTTTCGCAAACTTTCTTATAATAAATCTCTCATCACGTTTAGTTAACTTTCTCGGTCGATCTTTTCTTACCTTGTTTTCAATCCGATTTTTTTCTTTAAAGCGTTTTATCACAAACTGCACTGTAGAATGGGATAAATTAACTAATTTAGCGATATTTCGAATTGATTTACCCCTACTATGGTGAAAAATTATCAATTTTCGAATGCTGTTTGTAATTTCTTTAATACTGCGCTCCATTTTTCACTAATAAATAGAACATTATGAAGTAAGCAATAAAAAATTAAAGCAAACGATTTTTTAAATGCCACCACAATGCAAAAATCAAAATAACGGCAAACGATCATTCTAATTTTGATTTTATACAAAAATATTTCAGAGTAGGAAGACTTTTGTGAGATAAAATGTTTGTCATTTTTTGATTATTAATTTCTTAAAAATAAAGTGTCGCTATATTTTAAAAATATTTCATGTAGTCTTGTTACGAATAGATTATAGATCTTGTTATTAAAATCTTATTCAGAAAGTTTACTTTTAATTAATGTATAGAGCTCTATTTCAATGAAAATCATAAGTGTCCGTACACTTTTGGGGACCAGTGTAAACTCCTGATAACATTCTAAAAAAATAAGAATGATAACAATACATTTTTGAATTATTTCTAATGCTTTAATAATTAATTAAGTGGATTTTATCAAATAATTTGCTAATAAATTTTGAAAAATACATTTTTACTAAAAAATTTTATTAATTAAAATATTTTTCGTATTTGTGGGATTCTTTCAGGTGGCAGCACTTAGCAAGCTCTAAAATGGATCATTTACAGCAGAATTACTCAACTTTTCTTCGGTCGGCAAATTATTTTGATTACTCATTTTGATTAAGTTTTTTTAAGACTCTTTAATTTGGTTTTGGCGCAAAATACGCGAATAAAAATTCGCGTTTTGGAAAATTACAATGCGTTAATGATCACATTGCTCGGACTTATAAAAAATAACATCTATATATTTATGAAACACTTTCAAGAAAATCTCTTCCAAGATGTTTAAGACTTTTATTAACTTAAACAAGTAGTGTTCCATACCTTTTATTCTTTTGGGATTCATTCTTAAGCTAACACAATCTAACTTATACCTTTAACTGAAAAATCGTAACTGTTCACTTTAAAATTGTTTTACGCTTTAAACTGGAATCTTAATTATAAAGCATAAATACGAAATTTTTCACGGATTACAATTTTTTAATTTTAATTCAATTGGGCTTATTTATTTACTTATATTATAACTTTCTGAAATTTTTATTCAGAAATTTTTTGAAAAAGGATGTATAGTCATTATGAATTTTTTGAAACAGGAATCATGAAAAATAAACAATGCCTTCGCCGGGATTTGAGCCTCGAACCTCTCGAATACGCGTTGAGTGTGCTGACTATTACACAACTAAGTCATGCTAAGAAGGTGGGAAAAATACCTTATATACTGCCCCTTTTAAAGTGCGACTGGGGATTAGGGGATCCAGACACCAAATTCTGGTGGTGGAGAATCATCATCCACCACCTTTTAGTTCGGGCGCCACTGTAGGCTGTAGAGACATTAGGTATTTTTAATTTTTGAGAGTTACACTGCAAAGAAAGAACACAAATTATTCCTGAATGCATTAAATGCTTACTAACAATCCGTCAATTACAACAAAAGATTTCCTTCATAATGAAGAAACTTTTCTCATATAAAAGAGAAGACATATGTCAAGGTGCTATCATATCTGTAAAAATACCATTTATTCCCCAACTTACAAAAATAAAGAAAGATATCAGAAATGTTGCAAGTGCCTGAAACAGGCGAAATATGGCAGGAAGTGTTTCAACAAAATAATTACATGAAGAATATGTCAATGTTCTAGGAGATGAAAACAAAAAATGTAATAATTAAATCATTAATTAATATATATATATATAATTTGACGTAACTAGATACATTAATGTAAATGTAAGTATTATGTGATGTACTATATATGTTTGATGTAATTATGAAATACTAATTTACAATAACAATGTAAGATTTGAGAAATGTTATAATTCTCTACAACATGATAAAAATGAAAGGAAATGTATTAACAAGATAATTACTTTAGGAATACGACAACGTACTAGGATATACATAAAATATTCTTCAATAATTAGTTCCTTAATAAATGTTTAATTTAATTTCATGTAATTGGGTATTCTAACGTAAATGTATTGTTTGTCTAATGTATTAATGTATGTTCGAAGTAATTATGTTATATTAATCTAACTTTTGTTAATCGATTAAGTCCATTGTAATAATTCTATAAAGTGTTATTGTAACTGTATATTCAATAATCCAACTTCTGTTAATCGATTAAGTCCATCGTAATAATTCTATAAAGTGTTATTGTAATTGTATATTCAATAATCTAACTTTTGTTAAATAAGTCCGTATAATCTAACTTTTGTTAATCAATAAGTCCGTTGTAATAATTGTATAAAGTGTTATTGTAATTGTATATTCAATAATCTAACTTTTGTTAATCAATAAGTCCGTTGTAATAATTGTATAAAGTGTTATTGTAATTGTATATTCAATAATCCAACTTTTGTTAATCGATTAAGTCCATCGTAATAATTGTATAAAGTGTTATTGTAATTGTATATTCAATACGAAAATCTAGAATTAATGTAAAGTATCTCTGTAAATGCATTGCTAGGCTGGCTTCTGATGCGGGCTAACCGAACGCCCAGTGGGTATAGTAGTGCGGCGGAACAATACCTGTAAAAATCACTGACGAAGTTCTGGCGCTCCATCCACTTTTCCCTGTCCCTGCTGAGAGACGTGAAAAATGAGCAATGCTCTCGCCGAGATTCGAACCTCGGACGTCTGCCATACGCGCCGAATGTGCTGACCGAAGCCATGTTAAGAAGGCGGGAGAAATACCTTATAAGGAGTATATAATAAATACGTAAAATAAAAACTCAGTTTTAATATCAAGACTCTTTATCGTATTCTTAATCAGGAAATTCAACCTACATGTGATTCTGTCATATAACATACCCATACCATAATACCGTACCTTATACCATAATGTCATCCTATTCCTTATTACTATGTAGATACCATACAATATACCATAGCGCTTTCATTAGCATTATTTATATTAAAAATTAAGCTGATGAAAGCATTTCTAACTGCTATATGAAGGCACCTACTATTTCACTTTTCTCCTAATAGGTAAATGAAAATTCATCGTAACAGCCAAACTTCCAGCCGATTCCATACAGGCTAGTGTCATGCCAGTAACATAATGTGGTAATAGCATCCTCTAGCGAGAAAATTATGAATCCTATATCCACTTGCAAATTATCAAACTGAAATCTGCCTTTTTTCATACCTGTTTCTGTGTCCTATTTATGGAAGATATTTCTCCATAAATAAATGTATATAGTGCGACCGTGATTGGTTTAGCGTTAGTGAAGCTGGCTGCAGTACTGAAGGGCTCTGGTTCGAATCCCGGAGAGGTATGGATGTTTTGTCAAACAGTGCATAGCACCTGCCTCATGCCAAACAGTGCGTAGCACCTGTTTGGCATGAGGGCACTTAAAATATTGGCTAGGCGAAAGTTCTCTCAAATGTGTAGTCTGGGTGGTAAAGGAAAAGGGGCGCCAGACCCTCGGTTCATCTCTCACTGTGTTATTGCGGTGGGACTATAACTGAAAGACCAGTGGTCAAATTCTAGTATCTCCTCCGCTTGTATCTGTACCTGTTTTTAGCTTCTTCTTTTTATTCTGCCAGTTGTAATGCTGCAAATATGTAAAATTGTGAAAATTTCACATATTTGCAGCATTACAACTGGCAGGCTTTTAAATTAGAATTGCAGTTCAGTAGATAGCAGTGGCATTCTGGGGATAACTACTGTGTGTCCTTTGCCTTTTCCAGCCATAAGAGCGGGTTTGATGATAATATTCGATAGGTGTTTGAGAACCATCCTTGTTCCATTACATAGTTTGGGTCAGTTGAGGTTCCTGAGTAGTATCATCGGAGATCCAGTTTTCAATCGAAGGCAGTATAATGGCATATCTGGTACTTGCAAAGAATTTAAAAATTCTGTAGGGAAGTTAACATTTTTTCAACGTTTACCATCGTGTCAATCGACTTGTATATTCTCTCTTGAATCGGAATTTTCTTTTGAATACTAAAGTTTGATATCGTCGACAATATTATTTTTAGTTGCCAAAATTTCCCTTTGAAATAGCCTTTCCTGATCGGTATAGTTGTGAACAATGTTTGGATAAATTTGGTAGATGAATTCGTTTTCAGTAGTGGCTATGTTGCAGAAATCATTGTTGAGTTCAATGAGGAAGGTCGTCTGCACTTCATAGATAAGAAACTCACTGCTGCTCACACTATTCACTCGCTGCACTTCACTGATAAGAAATTGACGTTCCAACCTCCAACAGATCTTGCTTGAAAATACTCCTACCAATGGGTGCCTCTCCCATACAAAAAAAGGCTTCGAATGGTCCACAATGTTCCGAAACATTCCTCAACATTCGTGAGTGTTCTGGATTGTTGCAGAATGATCTGGGATGTTTCCGAACGTTCCAGACTATTCCCTAACATTCCATAAAATTCCAGAATGTTCCGGGATATTCTGGAATGTTGTGGAATGCTCTCGAATGCTCTGGACTGTTCTAGAAATTTCCAGATGGCTAAACTTCCAACCCTTATATCTTCAAAAGCACTTCCTTTGGGTAAAAACGGGAGCCTTCTTCATGGACGGGGCATATGGGCTACCACACCACATAACTCCCTTGATACATTCTATGCTTTTCTCGTTTCTATAAAAGAAAGATATTTCTGAATAAATTGAATAAATGTTTCGTGAGATTTTTTGACAACTAAGTGCGGAAAGCTGAAATATCATTTCACAATACTCTCTTTGAGTTTAAAAAGAAAAAAGAGAGAGAAAGAAAAGAGAAAAAACAAAAAAAGAGGATGTTGTTGATGTTCTGCAGCAGACTGGCTGTGCGGAAATCAAGCATGTAAGCAATTTCCCAAACTTCAAACTTCAGCCCTGATGCAGACTGGGGAAGGGAACGTTGGATAAAGGACAATTAATTAGTCGATCTTTGTGTTAAGAATAGTGTTATTTTCGAAATAATTCTTTTAACAATACATACATTGAAATTTGCATTTAGGAGAACCTAGTTTCCTCTAATAATTGAACATTTTTTTTTTTAATTCTTTCTTGTTATAAGAAGGAAAATATCTGTTAAAATAAATCCGTTTTCATTTCTTTTGCTGTAAAATGAGCTGTGCAGAAAATATTAATAACCTAATAATTGATTAATTAAATAATGGGCTAATTAATTTGTAAGAATTACTCCACCCTATTGTTCTAACAACTAGATCTCGGTTAAATTTTTGATATTTTCTCTTTCTTGTCTCGGCGAATGTGTCTGCAAATGCATTTATGTAGTTTTTCCAATATGTAACTTATATACAAGCCAGTTTATCTCAGAAAATTCTCCACGAAAGCATCCCACCCCTTAGCAGAAAGTCCTCGTGTGCTTTGCCATAATCAAATAATCTCCAGTACTCATTTTCCTAACGTTGTCATAACCAAATAAAATAAATCCGACTGAAGTGGTTTCTTTTTCTCTGGAAATTCCCATTCCCATGGTATTTATATACTCGACTTCAGTAGCTTATATAAATGAAAAATTATGTTTGAAAAAGCAATGAGAAGAAATATGTAAATGAAAAATTATGTTTAAACATAAGTGATTATAAATACATAAAACAGGAATTATGTTCAAGCAGCGATGAATCAAATTGCTGAGTCAAGTATGTAAATGAAGAAATACGTTTAAATAGCAGCAAAAATAGATGCGTAGATGAAGAATTATGTCTAAAAGGGAATGAGTAAGTTTGGTGAGGATGACATTACTGAAAATTATGGGGTGATTATTATTACGAAGTTCCTAGGCTGCCTTAAACTTGACCTTCTGATACGGAATTCAAAGAAAGACAGTTGTGTTTCTAGCTTGACTAGGCGTTATAAAAATGGTGAGTACCAAATTCTCTCAGAAGCAGTAATGTAAAATTCTACAGAAAAGTGGCGTTAGATTGACGTGGATTTTCAATATAATTTTTCTTACCTTAACATTCTAAACATCAGCAATAAATTTGATTGCAACACTATATTGTTTACCTTTACTTTTTTCCTCTTTGTTTGCCTCCTCATGCGTAATTACGAACCCTGCTAAATGAAAAAGTAAAAAGGAGTTAGTTTTCATTTACTTCAACTTTGAAGGTATGTTATTCAGAATCTTGCCAAGGACAGAGATTTTCTCCCATGATCGCCGACAAAATCTTAATTTTTTTTTTCCTTACCGTCATAAAAGACATTTTGCTGTTAGAGGTCACACTAACAATGTTACTGGTATCACATTTTATCCTTCTCTCATCACAAAATTACTAGGATTCTCCACAAAGTTTAACTGTCAAGTCATTTTCTTACCTGTCAGTAAAATTCGTTGTTCGATTCTTTACGATTTCACTTCAATCTAATTTTAATTTTTGGAAGATTTATTGCTTATCTCGTTAGTGTTGTTTCAAATATATAAGCCAAACTAAAAAAGCTGATGTGTACACCACATGACTTTCTTGTACGGAATATTAATTTATACGCGTTTTTTCTTCCATTTTATTAAAACTTATTGGATTGAATTAAATCTACTTCGTCGATAGCGTTTAAACCCCAACAGAATAAATGCACTCTTTAAAATTCACTACATTTGTTTAGCATAGCGACACCGTTGCGCTAGGTTCATTTAACCGCGTTACATCTTATTCATTTTATAACTCAGAATGCACAAAAATCATATCGTCTGAAGAATAACCTAATCGCTGCCACATGCTCTATTCAAATACTGTAATAAATCTAAAACGATGTATAAAAGAAATTAAACAAACAAAAAAAGAAAGAAACAGTTTTTCACAGACGATTCAGTATTTCTCATTCAATTAATTCAGTTCTCACTTCGCGACAAGGCAAAAATACATAAAAACTCAAAAATCTACATTAAAAATTGCGAAGCAAATCTGAAACACTTATTTCCTCCAATAAATTCCAGAAGGGATTAAGCATGATTTAATTCGCACTAATAAAAGAAGGTTTTATCTTTGTTGTTGCGAAGCTTAGTTTCTCTAGATTGGCAACAAATTCACTAGTCTGCTAAATTTCAAATGTAAACAAAGATGGCTGCTATGGTAAAAATAATTAGGTTTAGCCGCATTTAAACAACTTTTAAATTCTTGATCAATTGTACAAACATCGCATGCAGATATACTAAAGGTATAAAAACCTTAACCGGAATATAAGAACAACATAATTCAATAATTTTTAAAGCAAAATGTGCGCAATTTACTAAAATATAAGAATAAAAAATACTTGGGGGAAGGGGGTAATAGAAAATCTCAAAGCTTACAGATTTTTTAATTTTTATTATTTTATTACTTATTTATTTATTTTTTGTTTTCACTGTGAAAAGGATAAGACTTGTTACAGAAAATAATATATTCCTGTGGTATGAAAAAAAAAATTCAAATTAAATTTTCTTCATTCCTTTTTGCCTATAATCTGTGAAAGAATATAACTTTCAATTAAACATTCAATAATCACTGGAGATAAATTCACTACTTAGAAATTTTTACTTTTATGATAAGCGTTTTCAGTTAGATTAATTTTTTTCATAAGCAATCTTATTTCAAAAATCGCAGTCACCACTGTAAATAATATCTTTTTAACTAAGTAACTGATGTTTTAATTCATGTACTTCAAATTCCCTTGCAAATTCACCTCATCTAGAGAATATATTTAAATACGGATTTGACAAAGTTCAGACCCTAAACGGGAATCTTTAAAGTGCTGCTAAGAGCAGGGAAAAATATCTCCTGCTGTAAGCCAGTACACCGACGAAAGTATCAATGTTTTGTAAGCATTTCAAAGGTATACGAAAAGCTTTATGCCACCATATCAATTAATTATGATACGCCATATCAATTAAATGATGATTGAAAAAATCCACCATAAACCTTTGAAAGAAAATAAAAGTCTATCATGAGCAGTTTCAACGATTTCCAATCAGTATCTGATTTTAACGAAGTAATCACATTTAACTCATTGATAACTGTAACACATTAAATGCAGAATGTAAGAATATATCTCCCAATGAGGTGACTGAAATTACAAATTTATTGCTTGACCTGAAGTTCAGGTGGGTAATAAACTTGATCTAGGGACCCATTTGCAACCACTCTTAATTGACCTCCATTGTCTGCATGAGACTCCCGAAAAAAATTACCCAAAGGCGATATATTTAAGGACCCAGAAGATGGAATTTCCGCTATTAATTTATTTCAGGACAGCTATAACGTCGCAATTCCTCGATCCCCCCACTAAAACAGGACGGGGGTGCGGTGGATTCGTCGGTGCTGCGAAAGGAGGAGAGCCTGAATAACAACACGCGAGTGATAAATGGCTCTGTCCCTTCAGGGCTGAAGTTCTGTTACGCAGAAAAGCGCCATAAACAATTAGGGCTAGAGAAAATTCCCAACAAATTTCTTCGCTCCTACAACAAGCACATTTCTGACATACAGAGCATATACTTTGTCATTTATTATCACTCCACCTGCTTAAATTAGTATCAGTTTACTCTGAAAAGTAATTTAGAATGTTCTTATGCAGAAACAAGGATGAACTATCAACAGAATTAAATTTACTTTAATGCTTTAACGCGAGAGTCTTATGCTTTACTAGGCAAGAAGTACTTACTGTCTACCGAAAGCTCTGTTCACGCAAAGCAGGGGTCTCCAAACTACGTCCCGAGGGCCGGATCTAGCACGCGAGTACTAATAATCCGGCCCTGCCAGGGGTTTATTTAAAATAATTTTATAAAATTTAAAGTAACAAATAACATACACATTAACTATTTTACACAGCAGTCAATCTAAAATTGCGTTGCTTATCATGCACATTCTTTGTAAATCATATACACATTATGCAACCATTTCTAAATTTGCAATGAGTGAAATACAGTAACATATAGAAAATTGCATGTGAGCATACATGACTAGATCTTATACGTCCTACTAAATAACACACACTGTTTCCGCACTTCATTTAAATTCATTTCGTCGAATTTCATTAGAGATATAGTATTTATCATTTAATCAGCTCAGTTCTCACTCCGTGGTAAAGGGAAAATACATGAAAACTCAAAACATCTTCAAATGAAACAAGAGTTTAAAATGTCAATAAATGGCGGCTTCGTTAGGCGTTTAAACAACGTTTAAATTGTTAATAATTCTATAACTATTGCATGCAGATTAACTAAAGTCATAAACACCTTCACCGGAATATAAGAACAACATAATTCAGTCACTTTTAAAGCAAAAAATGCACAATTTACCAACGTACAAGAATAAAAAACTGACCTCACCGAGCCGGGTATCAGACGGGTGAATAGATATATATATATATATATGTAAGAAAAAAAATACGATAGCTTTGCTCTATGCGAACTAGCAACCTTTAATTAAATCTATGCAATTCAGGATCTTCCCCTGGGCCAGTACCTTCTGGAACATTCGCGCCTGTTACATAACCTCTTCATATAAATGCTGCGTCATAAGTTTTTCTATACAGATGCCTTCTCGCCTTCATCCTCCTAACGTCTTTGCTATGCTCCTCTTTCTGTGCTAGAACGTTATAACGTATTAAAGTCAGTCGTATCTAAGTAGTTCAATTACCGAATAATCTGCTCTGAATTAAAATAAAGATATGCTATTAAAAGTGAAAGTTCTGAGTCTGTATTTTTCTCCGTGGTTCAATCATCCCAGCTTCGTCAACCATCTGCCAAAACGTGTATTGGAATAGCCTCATCACTCACCCACGATGTGTTAAAATAACTGAAATATTACATATATATATATATATATATATATATATATATATATATATATATATATATATACCTTTGACGCAGCCGATTGCAATCAAAAGGGAAGTGCACAAGTACGTGTTATAGCAGTCCCGTATACAAAATTTCAACGTTTTGAAGCTACTTATTTTTGAGTTAGGCGAGATATATACATGCAAACGTACGTACGCACAGACGCTAGGAAAAAATCTCTTCAGAACCCATTGTAAATCAGTTTTGTAATTCTTTTGGGGGAAAAAGTGTCCTTACGTATAGATGTCATTCAAAAATATCGTTAAATTGCATTCTATAGCACTCAAAATGGATATTTAAATTGAAATATGATACCCGAAATTTTTCGCTATTACAATACTTCCTTTTTTCTTCCTACAAGGAAAAAATAACGTGGTGATGAAGTCGTAAAATAGGTAAATGCAAGAATTAAAACTGGAAAAGTTTGCTCAATCAAAATGGTATAGCTGAAATAATTATATTCTTTGTTTAAAAAAAATATCCTGATTTCTTTCTTGAGATTTCTTTTAGAAAATTTTTCTTCTGAACACGTATAAGAGATAAGGAACATGTATTTAAAAACTTTGTTTTATCCTTCTAAGAACTGATAATACGGGTTAAAGTAATACAGTACGTGTGTTTCATTTTAAATTTGTTTTTAAAATTATCCTTCGAATTTTGCGCACTTTCAAGCTGATGCTCTCGTTATCTTGCGGTAAATATTTGATTCGTCCCAAAAAATCTCTCCTGAATCCATTTTAAATCCATTTTGCAATCCGTTTTGGGAATAAAAGTCCTTTATTCTTGCTCAATATAAAATTCAACAGAAAAATCACAACATCGTCTGTACGTTCAGATGTCACGCAAGAAAAAATCGTTCAAATGGATTCCAGAGCGGTCAAAATGGATATTTTCTTTGAAACATGGCATCCGAAATTTCTATACTTCCTTTACTTCGTAGAAAGAAGTAAAAAATCTCATGTACTTTTTACAAGAATAAAGGCTTGGTGTATTAGCTTCCTTGCTTTCACAATAGTATTCTAGGTTTGTTCAGAGAAAATTTTCAGTAGTGATTTTATTTAAATCGTAATTTTTATTCTGTATATGTTGTAATTTATTTTAATTTTGGAGATTTTTTTTTTTTTCGTTCAAAACTTGCCCAAAATATGAAATACTTACGAGCGAAAGTTTGCACCTGATCAAAATGCAAACAAAATGCGCTGATAAACTGTGACAACGGGAGGTAAATCGATTGAAAAGTAAAGTACATACTAAACCGAAGAAATCTCTAATATTCTGGGACAAAAATATTGTTACGGATTTCACATTTATTTGGCTATTTATTTAGAATTGTAATTAAAATTGCTTTATTTTCCCGTGCAACGCAGACGATTTTTGAAGAGAAAGCTACGTCGAAAAAATAAAAATAAAAGAACACGTGCATTTAATATTTAATAAATAAATATCTCGTAATTACTGCTGTCATCCAGAAAAATCGAGCTGCGGGACTTTTTCCTTTGGTGATTTGTAAAGGATAACGTTTACAGGAGGAGAGTGTCGAACATTGATGACCTAAAAGCCAGAATTACAACCGCAATAGCCTCTGTGGATGCCGACATGCTTGCCGGTACCTGGCGTGAAACTGAATATCGACTTGATATCCCCCGTGCGACAAAGGGGACACACGTGGAAGTTCATTGACAAGGGTCATGAAACTTTTTGAGTCTATTTAACCATTTACGTTATTAATTTTAATATATCTTTATTATTTTATGAGTTATTAAACGTCAAAATGGGTCCGGGACTTTATAAACACTCTGTATATACTTAAACAAAAAGTGTTGCAGAAGTCTGTAATTTCCACAAGACTGTAAACTGTAGTCTCATTTATAACATAATCTGAGTCTTATAGCCTCTTTTGTAAATAAAAGAGACCTTATAATCTCTTTTGAATGCACTGAACTTATAAGAATTTTTCCATAACTTGTAAATCAGTAGATCAATTACTTTTCTCCAAGCATCAAAACAAGATTCAAACTGAAAGATCTGTCGATATATGTTAGAACTTAGGGACTGCTTTCAATCCTAATGTATTCCATAATTTTTTGTAAGAAATTGTTTTGTAAAAGAATTGCTTTCGTAATCTGTTACAGTACAACTCAACAAAGGTAAATAACAAGAACTATAATCAATTGCTAATAGAATTTGGTCCTTAGAGCTACGTTCAGACCACGTATAAAGGGCATAAGTGGTTTAAGCCCAGCCGCGTAGCCAGGCAACCAGTCTGCGCTACGTCACAAATATCTGGTTTAGGGTTTTGGGCATAAAGTTCGAAGTTTCCAACTTTATGCCGACTTGGGATAAGTGTAGACCAATCAATGCGAACGCGCGAAACCTGAATGGGAAAACAGAGCAGAAAAGCTGTAAACACATCCACGCATGCGCAAATTTAGCTTCTTTAAGTGGGTACAGCTTAGACCCTGTGTCGCAGGTGTGAACGGAATTCCCGCATTTTATTCCTTGTGGCTATGCCTCTGTGACATTTACTTCGCCGTCTGAACGCAGCCTAGTAGGGTTTAAATGCAAAGATAGATTAATGCAAATCACGTGAAAGTTGGGATATAAAATTCGAAGAGGGAAAAACATAAACTCACTTATCTTTTCGTTTATATGAGAAGTGAAGTCGATATTATGAATGAAGGTCAAGTCATATTTCTCGTCCAGGCAGAGTTTTGAATAAACATACAAAGGGTGAATTGGGATGTCACAAATCATAATAGTTATTTTATAACTATCATCAGAGCTATTTTTCTGATTGTCTGAAAAGTCGTGATGCATTTTTTCTATGTTCTTCAAAGATCCTTTAGTTATATAAAGAACGATGAGCAGTCACTAGTATATCGCCCATTTTGTTCCATTGTAAGGTTTTAGTTAAACTAACCAAGTTTTATTTTAATTTAAATCTTTTCTATCTCCTCTCTGTTTCAACTTCCCGTCAGAAGAAGCGCGCGTTTTCAGCTTATGCTAATTTGAAGTACAGCCAAGTACTATTTAAGCCAGAGGTAGAAACCTCTCGGTGTGTGAGAGCTTTGCCTCAGATCACGGTCACTCTGCTCAACGTTCGCCTGACCAGCTAGCAGTTGAAATTTATAAGCCATAGTGCTTACTACGTGATTGCATATTGAAATAAATTGAAGTGCGCTAGTATTAGTATTGCTTGATACGCACCATTTAGTTAGAGGCCAAACTCCGCGATTTGCTCTGTGAGCAAATTTTAATTAAATTTCTATTTTAGGTTTAGTTTAAATTTATTTGATTTGTTAAGTTAGGCCCAAGTGTGGTCTTTTACTTTCTGTATCTCTCCCGAGTTGGGAAGTGTGTAAATAATAGTGATTTAATAAAAGAGGATTTCAAATCCCTTCACGTGCAGTTATTATCCAGCCCAGCAGTTACATCAGAACAAAGCTTACATTTTATCAGCTCCCTGTTCCAGTTCAGGACTTAAGACTTGAGGATAAGAACCCTTTTACAGACTTTACCATGTTCTCAAAGAACACGCACAGAATACTCAGTCCTGATACGATAACTGTTTCCTTTCTTTTAATGAACTTTATAATTCCTCATTCACAATAGAGCCTAGCTTTATTCGTGAAAAGCTAAAGAAGGGGCTGATTTACGGCCTCATCTGAACATAATACGATAGAAATTTTGAAGAGAACGAAATAAGTGAATATTTGAGGACACAAGATCTGACGAGTATTACCCGTCGAAACACTTCTTATACAAACTCAATCTTTTTTTTTTCAGGTGATCGAACTTGTGTGTGGTCTCGCGCTATCGAAATGGAATGCAGTTTCTGTACAATTAATAAGCTATGGAAGTTTCTGGAAGATGGATTCATTGAAACTATCCAGTTGGCGACAGCACACATTCGAACTGATTCGTTGGTTCGATGGTAGGAGCTTGGAAACAAGACCACGCACAGGTTTGATCGCCTGGCAAAAATTATTGGAATGTGAATGGAACGCTAACATACGTTCCTGATCTTGTGCCCTTGATTTTTCACTTTTTATAATCGCTCTCTTAAAAACTTCTTTCGTAGTATTACATTCATTTCAGAAGAGGAGGTAAATCAGCATCTTTCTCGGCTTTTCGCTGATAAAGCTAAGTTCTTTTGTGAACGAGTTTGAATAGCGTAATATTATGTTCTTCTTCGCATGTGCATTAAAGAGTTCGCGGATTTGGAGTGAATAACGACGACGACACTTGTTGAAGTATCAAGACACACTTTATTGGCCAGTATTTTTCAAGACAGCTCCAAAATCACGCTTACAGTCGTCAAAGAACTGAGACAATCAGCGAAACAGCCTTCTGGCTCTCAGGCTACAACGGTGGAGACAGCTTCATGGCAAAGCACCAAAGTACGGCTCCCGACTCTGCTTGGTCGTTCTCGGAACTCCACGTATTCTCGAAACTCTCCATGCAAGAACTCTCGATGCACTCGACGATACGCTAGAGTACAGCTCCCGGCTAGCTTCAGTTGTTCTCGAAGCTCAACACACTCTAAAATAAAACTCGACGATGCACTAACTCGCGATACACTAAGAGACTCTCTCTATGCATTCGCCGACCAACTCGGCGCTAGACTACGAGACACTTGCTCACTGACTGACTATTAACTTGGTAGACTAGGCACTGACTTCGCACTGACTCACCCTCCGCGTACCAGCAGGGTTTATATAGCTTTTGGCTTGTGTTCGAGAACATTCTGGGCTAAACCATAAGAATTCGTTCTAGAAAGTTCTCCATCCGTCCATAGCATAGCGCCAGTTTTGTCGCCAAATGGGCGATTTTCGCCAAATATGGCAACCCTGCCTTCCTTTGCCATTTTCTGGTAACCCTAAACCTGCTTTGCAGGGAAACTATCCTACCGCGCCTGGACATTCGTAACAATAATAAAAAATGCGTCATGACTTTTGCTGAATATAGTTGAAAAGAGCTCCATTTACTTCGTTGTCGTGATTAGTGTAGTCTTTATCTTTTGCTTTGTAGCGATATCTGAAACTTATTGGCAAGACTAAAATAATGATTTTAATAACTTTATGGTGCAGCAAATTATTGGCAATTACATGTCATCGAAGGAGTCAATTTAGCTGCAAAACATCGAATTTGATTATAATTTACAGAAAAAAAATTAACATTTAGAATTTAAATCAGGAAAACAGCCGGCTCAAGAAGAGCTAGATGCTGACTTAAATGCTTTGACCTTGTTAATCAGTTGGAGTACGTCACTGTCTGATCGGATGCCTTCCTCAAGATCCTGGATTGTAAGTCCAGATTCTTCCCATTTAGAATCTCGTTTCTGGGCAGCAGTTACAGACAGCTTTAAAAGCTCTGCGGACAAATAGTTCATGGCTTTGACTAAGGAACGTCTGCCATCTGGGGTGAAATTAGTCCCAGGATATTTACTTTCCAAAAATTCTTGAACTTTTTGCTCAATGAGGGGAAATCGTTCTTCAAGCTTGTCTTCTATTTTGCTCATATTTCTTCTTTGTTGGTGAATTCTCGCATCAGCTACGTTTTTGAATCTCTGATATATCTGCAATGTATATAAAATATAATAACATGCAATAATATGAAATATAAAAGTATTTAAATTTGGCATTTTAAAAACTTTAAATCTAATCAGTAAATTGAAATTACGAAGCTATAAAAGAAACCAAAGAAAAAATATCGAAAAAAATAGGCACTTTCTTATTATAGCAGCCCCCCGCAAATGAATCGCTAAATCAACCGAAATATCTCGCCATATATTCTTATATTAGCATAATGTTTCATTTTTGTTTAGGTTTTCGAATTCGCAACGGTTTTTTAAAAATATCCCTTGCTTTTTGTGAATATGCTGTAACCAAATTTAATTCACGGAACAAAGAGGTGAATGCCATATAATTTTTTTTAAGAAAGAGATCTTTTACCTGACAAAAGAGTATGCAAAAATGGCCACAACATCAAACAATATCTTAATCATCAAACAATCATTTGGAGGCGCAATGTTAAAAATTGCAAAAACAAGAAGAACCTCCGCATTGGAAACTGCTTCCGTATTTCCAGAATATCGTTCATCACTGCTATCAGATTTGGTATTTTTGGGTAGAGCAGTTAATGTCCATCAAATGATGTGATAAACAGATTAAGAAGTGTGAAAAGCAATTGATCGGGACAGTTATAAGTTATTTCTCCCGCCTTCTTAGCATGCCTTCCTGGTGTAGTGGCCAGCACTCTCGGAGCGTATTCGAGAGGTCCATGTTTCGAGTGTCGGGGATGGCATTGCTCATTTTTCATCTCTCCTGCTTCAAAAGTACCTAATGTCTCTACAGTGGTGCCCAAACTAAAAAAAAGTTGGTGTATGATGATTCTCCAACACCAGAAGTTGGCGACTGGGTCCCCTAATCCCCAGCAGCCCTTTAGAAGGAAGCGTATATAAGGTATTTCTCCCGCCTTCTCAGCATGACTTCGTGGTGTAATGGTCAGCACGCGCGGCGCGTATTTCCAGAGGTCCGTGGTTCAAGTTCCGGGGAGGGCATTGCTCATTATTTCATCTTTCCTGCTTTCAAACAATACTTAATGTTTCTACACAGTTACATGCGGGAAGTGAATTCCTGATATCTGATGCAAAGATTCAGTGAGTGGATGAATATGTGGCCCGAATAAAATAGTTGAAATTTTTCTCGTCCGACGTGGAATTATTAAAGCTTACAAGAAAAAAGTCGCCGACTTTTCTAGATTTCAGCGCTTACGAATATAAATACGAGCATGAAGTACCTTTAATTCAAAATTCGCTTCATAATTTTAAAACAGTCACTATCGTAAAAAACTATAGTTGCAGTTATTACTCACAGAATAAAATCAATTTCAACAAAAACAAACTGTATTATCACAAAAGAAAACAACGTTGCTACATCGCTCTAGAACTTGAATATCTATCACTGTTGCTAAACGCAGATTACTAATCTATACTAGCAAAGTCTAAGAATAACAGCGGCAGAGTTCTCTCACATCAATGGATTTTTAGAGGAATATGTCGACGATAAGATGGCGAGTAATCTGTAATTCTGATCTCGAACGGAGTTGCTGGTACAGTTGTGGAGAAAATTATTTAACACGTAAGTTAGTTACTTTTGAAATTAAACCGAAATTTTAAATTTGAATCGAAAAATCTTTGGAGACCTGTCTTTTCTCGGCGGATTGTAAATTGTAAACTGGAGCTAGAAGAGATAGGAAAGGTTCATAAACTTAAAATAACTGTTATAAAATTAGGATAAACCTTGTAAGTGTATAAGGTATTTCTCCCGCCTTCTTAGCATGCTTCTGTGGTATAATTGGAAGTATACTCGACACGTATTCGAGAGATCCTATGTTCGAGTCCCGGAGAGGGCATTGCTGATTTTTCACATCTCCTGCTTCAAAATAAACCTAATGTCTCTACAAGTAATATTCTTATTATACAGGGTGATTCCAAATTCATGGTACATTTAGAGGTGAGGTACGGAGTAAGTTCAGTGAGTCAGAAGTTGCTTCTTGCCTTAGAATTTTAAAAGAACGGGCGAATCCTTCCATGAACCCGAATTCGGTTTGGCTGCAGGATTTTGTTTTTTCTCGTTGACATCACCGTATATCCTTAACTTGCAGCTTCAAGTTAAGGATAAAGATATTGACGGAACAGTTTTAGATGTTGCTTCATTCTGATAAAAGCTGAAACTATGGGAAAAAGTATCATCCAAAGTGAATACAAACACTTTTCAGCTTTGGAACAAACCTTGGCAAGCAAGGGTCTTCAGCGCTCCTTTACAACAGAGAACAATATTGTTACGTGCGTATGGGTTCCTTATATATTGAATGCACAAGTCGTTAAAAAGTTAACAAAAATTTATTCTTTCCACAAGAAATAAATTAAAATGCTGAAATATTTCTTCACAGATCTTGGCACAATATCACAATATCTCAAACGTTTAGCAAAAACTCAGTTCAAAGCAGATACAATAATTCTATCTCACAGCGAAATCGCTACAATCAATACAGCATTAAGTAAACAAACAGCAGTTCGTTTTTTTACAGCTACAAGTATAACAGCAACAACAACAACTAACTAACTAACTGAGATGAGGTGTTTCACCTCGGCTTTTATAAGCTTTTTAATTATCGGTAGAACAATCACGATTTTTCTAGATTTTTCTGGATGGCAACAGTAATTACGAGATATTTATTTATTAAGCATTAAATGCACGCGCTCTTTTATTTTTATTGCTATTTTTTTTTCGACGTAGCTTTCTCTTCAAAAATCGTCTGCGTTGCTAAGGCAACATGAAGCAAATCTAATTACAATTCTAAATAAATAGCCAAATAAATGTGAAATTCGTAACATTACCCCCTTCCCAAGGACTGCACGTCCCGGGCAGTACAATCCCTGGACAGGAAGCCAAACTTACAACTAAAGCATCAGTGCTATAATAAACATTACTTTATAATAACAAAATAAACAATAATTAAAATAAGTGACTTTCAGCAAATTAAATTCTATCCAACGCGAAATACAATTCAAATACTAAGTACAAATACTATCAAATACAAATGCTATTAAACACAAATACTTATCAAATACTACTACTTAACAAATACAAATCAAATACTAAATACAAATAGGACCATGGTCTTATACTATGTACATTACTATTTACAATTATATACACTACGTACTATGGCCATAGTAATGAACTAACCTGTCGTAATGAACGACTTTAGGTTTAGAGTTCGATGACTTACGGATCCGAACCACGACGTCGTTCAGCCTGTTTAGGACTGTGTAAGGACCATCCCAAGGTGATTGTAGTTTCGGAGAAAGTCCTTTTCGACGAGTCGGATTCCATAACCACACCTTGTCTCCTTCGTTGAAACGATGTCCAGTAGCTCTCGTGTCGTAGCGGGTCTTCATCTTCTCCGTCGCCAAGTTGACTCGCTCTCGTGCAAAGTTGTGCATCACTTCAAACCGGGCCTGGAGGTCTTGAATGTATTCCTCAGGCGATGAAGGCGCATCCGGAGGGCGACCAAACAAAAGATCACATGGCAGACGAAGGTCACGACCGAAGAGCATCTGAGATGGGGAATAGCCGGTAGTCTCGTGGACAGCACTGCGGTAAGCCAGTAAAAATAGTGGCAACTTCTTGTCCCAGTCCTGTTGGTTTCTGGAAACCACTAATGAGAGGTTATTGAGGATGGTTCGATTAAACCTCTCTACCATACCGTCCGACTGGGGATGTAAAGGCGTCGTTTGGGTTTTGTCAATGCCGAGTAGCTTGCAGAGTTCCTTGACTACAGCCGAGGTAAAATTCCTTCCCTGATCGGAATGTAACTGAAGAGGCACTCCGAATCTGGAAATCCAGTGCTGTATCATCATCTCTGCTACTGTGACAGCCTCTTGATCAGGAATAGGATACGCTTCAGGCCACTTGGTGAAGTAATCAATGGCAACGAGGATGTATTTGTTGCCATCAGCAGTTCGTGGCAGAGGTCCTAAGATGTCAAAGGCGATACGTTCAAAAGGTGCTCCTACATTGTAACGTTGCAGCTTCCCCCGGCTACGTTTCTTCGGTCCTTTCCGACTTGCACAGGCATCGCAAGTTCGGCACCACTTTTGCACGTCATCCTTTGCATTATTCCAGTAGAAACGCTCCCGAACTCTCTGCAAGGTCTTCATTATTCCGAAGTGGCCTCCTGCGGGGCTGCTATGTAATTCTTTAAGGACGTCAGGGATCCGGGATTTTGGGAGTACCAGCTGCCATCGGAATGTCTTTCCATCATCCAATTCGAACTTTCGGTACAAGACGCCGTTTCGAATATGGAGTGAGTCCCAGAGAGCCCAGCATTGTTTTGTCGTGGGACTATAGCTCGAAATATCCTGCCAGGTAGGTTTTCTGTTTGAGGTCTCCATTAATGCAATTATTGGTTTAATATCACGGTCTTCCATCTGGTCTTTCCTGATTTCCTTGTCACTCCATGGGTCTGGATCAGCCGATGTTGATGTTGTAATTTGCCGTGCGACTGGATTAACCAGTTGGTATTTAGCTTCGACCCTGGAACAATATCGGCAGTTTTCTGGGCAAGGTCTTCTAGACAAGGCGTCAGCGTTTCCGTGCGACTGTCCCTTGCGATGACGGACACTGATGTCATATGCCTGGAGTCTCTGTATCCACCTGGCTATCTGACCCTCAGGATTTTTGAAATTTAAAAACCAGGCCAAGGATGCATGATCTGTGCGGAGCAGGAATTTTCTGCAGTATAGATAATGATGGAAATGTTCTACGGTTTTGACTATGGCGAGCAACTCTTTCCTGGTGACACAGTAATTCCTCTCCGGTTTAGAGAGGCACTTGCTCCAGTAAGCCACTACACGTTCTTGGCCCTCTGTTTCTTGGGACAGAACAGCGACGACACTTTCATTACTCGCATCCGTGTCGAGAATAAATGGTCTGTCGAGCTGAGGATACGTCAGGATTGGAGCAGATGTTAAGGCTTTCTTCAGATTCTTAAATGCATCCTCACATTCTTTTGTCCAGACGAACTTTTGCTTGCTCTCTGTCAGCTTGTGAAGGGGTCTGGCAATGGATGAAAAATCCTTCACGAATCTCCTATAGTAGGTGCAAAGTCCTAGAAAGCTTCTCAGCTGGTGGACATTTTCGGGACGTCTCCAGTCTTTAACTGCTGACACTTTTTCAGAATCCGTGCGTACACCTTCAGCAGAGATGACATGTCCGAGGTAAGTCACTTCCTGTCTGAATAATTTGCATTTAGCGGGACTCAACTTCAGATTGGCTTCTTTCAGTTTCTGAAGCACCTTTCTAAGATTTTCCAAATGTTCTTCGAAACTCTTCCCGACGATGATGATGTCATCCAGGTATATCAGACAGGCTTCGTATGAAAGACCTTTTAAAACAGTCTCCATTAGACGTTCGAATGTAGCCGGCGCATTACATAGTCCAAACGGCATCACCTTGAACTGCCAAAGTCCTTGTCCTGTAGTAAATGCCGTCTTTTCTCGGTCATCAGGATGTATTTCTACCTGCCAATATCCACTCTTTAAATCAAGTGTCGAGAACCACTTGCTTCCAGAAAGAGTATCCAGAATGTCGTCAATTCTAGGAAGAGGGTAACTGTCTTTCTTCGTAACCTCGTTCAACCGGCGATAGTCAACGCAAAATCTGGTTGATCCGTCTTTCTTCCTCACCAGGACGATGGGAGATGCCCAGGGACTTGCTGAAGGCTCGATGACATTGCTTTCTTGCATGTCCTTTAAAAGTGCTCGTACCTCTTCCTGTTTCGCAATCGGCAGACGTCTTGGATGTTGCTTGATTGGTGGATGGTCACCAGTATCGATTCTATGTTGAGTCAAACTGGTTCGACCAACGTCAGACGAAGAACGGGAGAAAACATCGTGAAGATCTTTAATGACACGCTCCGCAACATTCTTTTCCTCATCGTTTAATTGCGCATTCTTTAATAATTCCGATATAATGTTGTCTGAAGACACGGTTTTTGAGATGTTCCTTCTTTCAACTTGGAGTACATTCTGCAATCACTTCACCTTTCTTAATAACTCTCGCCTTATCAGTTACATTGGCAACTCTTACCGGGATAACGGTCCCCGATAGGTCGACGAGTGCTGAGGCTATTAATACTCCTTTAGGGCTATTACAATTCTTGAGATATTCCATAACGCCGTAGCGGAAATTTCTGTTTTCGGCTATGGATCCAGGAAGTAAAATTTCTGTTCTTGCCGGTATTGTGATATCGTCTTGAACTGTGATTTTGTGGATAGATTTCGCTCCTTCATCATTAATCCCAAATAAAGTTATGTCCTCAGAGGGAGAATGCAGTTCGTTATTTTTAAGATCCAACGAAAAAAAGTATTTCCTTAAAAAGTCCAGTCCGAGTATGCAAGGGTCTGTAATTTCTGCTACATATGCCGTGTGATGGTAAGCGACACTTCCAAAGGTGATGTTAACGTTTAATTTCCCTTCTATATTGATCTTCTCGCCGGACACAATCTGGAGGGTAACGCAGGGCGGCGTCCAGATAAGTTTACCTTCGAGTTGTTGAGCCAAATCTTTTCGAATGATGGTAACATTGGCTCCAGTGTCGATCGTCATGTTACAAGGAATTCCATTGATTTCTCCCATGATGAAAATTCCGTTA
>KK114220.1:150006-169843 GCA_000611955.2 Stegodyphus mimosarum | reverse complement strand
AAAAATTATTTCTTCACAGATCTTCGCACAATATCACAATATCTCAAACGTTTAGCAAAAACTCAGTTCAAAGCAGATACAATAATTCTATCTCACAGCGAAATCGCTACAATCAATACAGCATTAGGTAAACAAACAGTTCGTTTTTCAACTAACTAACTAACTGAGATGAGGTGTTTCACCTCGGCTTTTATAAGCTTTTTAATTATCAGCTTTTTAATTTTTTTTTTAATTTTTTTTTTTTTTTGACGTAGCTTTCTCTTCAAAAATCGTCTGCGTTGCTAAGGCGACATGAAGCAAATCTAATTACAATTCTAAATAAATAGCCAAATAAATGTGAAATTCGTAACAATATGTTGAAATTATTTCAGATTTGTGAAGTAAAGTCAGCAAACGCTTCCAAGATTTCAAAAGGATTTCAGTTGTTGCACAGTTTGACGAATCGCCTTTTATATACAGATTGATGCTGAAGAGTTCCGTACTTGTGTCACATAGCATTTCGATTTTCAAGAAAACAGTGCAGTGGAATCGAAACTGATTGATTTTCAAAATGATTTATCTGTAACATCGCTTTCTTCAAGCTCTGAAATATTTGGCGCCTTGTTCCCAAAGAAAAATACCCAATTTTATTCCAGGTTTGTCTCAAAGTGAAGATAATTTTCAGCTCAATATATTTGGTGAGATTTCTTTTCCCAGTAAGAAATTTATTAAAAAAATAAGTACAGAAATAGACTTACTGATGAACACTTGGACAAATGTATTTGCATAGCAGTCATTACCTACTCTCCCAGCATTAAATCTTTCTGATGACAAAAAAGAGTTCCATCCTTCTCATTAACGTTAATAAGTCTGATAAAAAATATGTTATTATTTTGTGATTTATTACTTACTAAAACTCAATTTCTTTCTTATACGACATTCAATTTCAGTTTCTTTTTGTTATATACAGTTTAATTAAAATCGGTTTCATATTTACTAGAAATGTAAGTTACAATAAACAAATGTAATATAAGTTGGCAGCTGTTTTGATTGGTAGCTGACAATAGGATTTAAAAACGGTACGGTAACTCAGAAACTCCATAAGTTTGGCGACCACTGTTATAGAGACGTTTTATCCTCCATATTCAGGTTGAGGACAAAATGTGACTGTCACTAACTTCTGGCAATTAAATTGTAGAGTCATTGAGTTATTTTCAAAGCAGGAGTAGAAAAATCAGCAATGTCCCAGCCGGGACTCGAACCACGGACCTCTCGAATACGCGGTGAGCGTGCTGACCACTACGTCACGAAGCCGGGAGAAATATCTAATATACTCCCTTTTATTAGAGGGCGATTAGGGATTAGGGGACCCAATCGCCAAATCCTGGTGGTGGAGAATCATCATCCATGACCTTTTTTTTTAGTTTCGTGGCCAGTATAGGGTTATTAGAATATTTTGCAGTAAGAGATGGGAAGAATGAGCAATGCCCTTGCTGGGACTCGAACCACGGACCTCTCGAATAAGCGCCGAGCGTGTATAGTGATCAATTACATTTATTCAATTACAATACATATTACGATGGGACCAAATGTCGCCAAATGGTCGCCAAGATTGCGATTTTTGGCAGTTTATTGCCAAATTACAGAGATACCTATTTACTTAATGTTAAATAGATTTGCCCCTGTATTCTTACTTTTCCAGCATAACTTGTAGCTCTAAATTTTTTTCATGTTACATTACACAAAAAAATACAATAATTTCACATAGAAATGAACTAAAATCATCTATCTGTGTACAAAATTCGTAACACTATCATGCACAGTTTTACCAACAGGAGAGAGAGCAATTAGTAAGCTATCGTTAGTGCGCTTAATACAACACAGTACGTTACACACGACATTAGTACATAACGCACAATATTAGTAAGCTTTAGTACCAATTAATATGCAAGAATTAAAAAGATGCTACAGTTACTAACGTACTTGCAAACAGAAATTAAGTTGAGCTAATTTGAAACATTTATCTTTTAACACTGAGTAAAGGATTTATTTCACAATTACTCTTAAACATAAAGTGCATTTTCATAATATTTTTACGGCGGACATTACTATCATAATAAAGTTCTTCCCAATAAAGTACTTTAAAAATTAAAATATACATAAACAAATAAAAGGAGAAAAATAATTCTTTTTTTATAATTAGACGTGAATAATTCATATACATATTTATAATCTAAATTAAAAATTCATGTCTGAGCATTCTTACCGAATAAAATTTTTACACATTTATCTTCAGTCATGGCACAAGGACAAAAATCGGTGATTATAACGCTAGCAGTTTCTAGAGAAACGCTTTCAAATATCTACCGCAAGATAACGCGAGCATCAGCTTAAACGTGCGCAAAATTCGAAAGATAATTTTAAAAACAAATTTAAAATGAAATACACGTACTGTATTACTCTGAACATGTATTATCAGTTCTTAGAAGGATAAAACAAAGTTTTCAAATACATGTTCCTTATCTGTTATACGTGTTCAGAAGGGAAATTTTCTAACAGAAATCTCAAGAAAGAAATCAGGATATTTTTTTTTTAAACAAAGAATATAATTATTTCAGCTATACCATTTTGATTGAGCAAACTTTTACAGTTTCAGTTCTTGCATTCACCTACTTTACGACTTCATCACCACGTTATTTTTTCCATGTCCGAAGAAAAAAGTAAGTATTGTAATCGCGAAAAATTTCGAGTATCATATTTCAACGAAAATATCAATTTTGAGCTCTAGAGAATGCAATTTAAGGTTGTTTTCGAGTGACATCTCTACGTAAAGACCGAATAAAAAAAAACACTTTCGTCCTTCTACAAAATAATTACAAAACTCAAAACTAATTTAAAAGATTTTTTTCGTGGCGCCTGTAAGTATGCTTCATGGCGTCTGTGCGTCTGTGTGTGCGTAAAAACAAGTAGCCTCAGAATGTTGAAATTTTGTATATATAACTGCTATATGATGTAGATGTGGAACTCCTATTTTGGTTGCAATCGGCCGCACCAAAAGTATATATATATCCACTCTATTACTCTGCTCAGTGCGTTCAGTTTCTTTATTGTTATATGTTGATAAAGTGTGCATTTTTTGCTCAAAAAATCATTGAATTGTGTTGTTCTTATCTTCCCGGTAAGATTTTTGTGCCTTTAGTTAACCTGCATATTATAGTTGTAGAATTATCAACAATTTGAAAGTTATGCAAGTACGGCTAAGCCACCTTTTTTGCCATGGCAGCCATATTTGTTTGCAATTGAAACTCAACAGAATAGTGGATTTGTTGGCAATCTAGAAAAACTAAGCTTCGCAACAACAAAGTAAAGTCTTCTTTTATTACTGCGAATTAAATTCATTCTGGAATTCTCTCTTAAGTTATTAAATTATCCCATATATTGGTTCAGCATAGCGTCCACAACAAATTCAGTCAGTTTCTACGCATTTAGTTTCTACGCTTTTTGCCGAGTGAGATCAAAAGTAAACTTTCACTTCTGTGCATCGAAAAATCTGCCTTCTTGCCTGCTGGCCGAGCAGCTTGTTTTTGCGTAGAAATTAATTTCAATTGTAAAAAGTTTTTTTAAATTTCTTTAACTGTATTTTTTAGGTTTTTCTGTATCTTTCACACTTTTTAATAAAGATATTTTGAGTTTTATATATTTTTGCCTTCTCGCGAAATGAGAACTGAATTAATTCAATGAGAAATGTATCTCTAATGAAATTCGAGAAATAAGTTCAAGTGAAAGGCAGAAAAAAATGCGTCTAATTTAATATTCCGTACAAGGAAATCATATGGTGTACACATCAGATTTTTTAACACGGTTCAAAATTCGGATTATATTATTTGCTGGTTTTCATACTCAGAGTCGAAGAAACCCGAAGTGACAGAAAAATTAAGTCGATTATAAAAACTACGATATGGGTCGGAAGACGAAATCAAAGACGTTCGTTAATTATTTCACAAGAACGCTTTTACTTCCTCGTACGAATTAAAGGAAGTATTGTAATCGCAAAAAATTTCGGGTATCGTATTTCAACGACAATATCCATTTTGACCGCTCTCTATTCCATTTGAAAGATATTTTTGCGTTATATTTTGTACGTACGGACATAAATAAAGGACTTTTTCTAAACGGATCGTGAAATGGATTTAAAATGTATTCAGAAGAGATTATTTCGTGACGTCTGTACGTACGTACGTACGTACGTATGTTATGTTTCTCGCATAACTCAAAAACGAGTAGCTTCAGAACGTTGAAATTTTGTATATGGCACTGCTATAGTATGCAGATGTGCACTTCTCCTTTTGGTTGCAATTGGTCTCACCAAAAGTACTCGGTAAAAGGAGATTAATTTTTATATTTTTATATTTTGCATATTTTTTCTTTTCGAATTTTTATTTTTCATGTTTATTCTACTGATGTATTCTTATTAGTCCAAAAGGGCCTTTGTTCCTGAAGGACTATTGTTTTCGTTTTCTTATTTTGCGTCGAAAATATTAAATGTCGGCTCACTTTTCAAGCTGTTATTACCACCAAATATTGCAGTCCTGTATTATATTTAAAGAAATTAAATAATGAAGAATGTGCATAAATGTATGTATGTTTCTTGCATTGTGATAAAACGACGGTACATAGAGCCATCGAATTTTGAGTGACGTAACCCTGCTACGAATATGGCCATCTGGAAGCCCAAGTTTGAAATTTGGAATGTGTTTTATTATCGATTTCATATTTTGCAAAGCTTTAACGTATTTTTGATTAACAAACTCAAGAATTTCAAAACGAGCAATGGCAACGTCGTACAGAAAAAAAATTTTTTACATCCAGCACGTGAGACCGTGTATAGGAAATTCTAAAGATATGCTCAGTTTAAAATTATTTTGCGATATTGTTTTTAAACTGAATTGTATGGTTTAAGTGCGAAGAACATGATATTTAATAAATAAAAGTAACATACAAAATGTAAATAAAACACCCGTTTGCACGTAATTTAAAATCTGAAACATTTCAGACGTCCCTTTCTATTTTATTTTTTTATTATTGTTATTATTTTGATATGTTTATATAAACTGTTGAACCTCTTAACCGCCGTTGCAGTTATTAAAATTGTTGAGGAATTGACTTGCTTGATTCCAATTTTATTTTAACATTAGATGCTTTAATTTACTTCAATCCTGCAGGACAAACAAAAAAGTCCTGCAGGAAAACAAATTTTTTTTAATCGTAGGATTGGTTATAAAAATTTTGTTTTTAATTTTTGATCTATTACTATGATTCTTTATATATTTGTACACCCACTCGGTTACCCAGCTCAATGTGCTAAGTTTTATTTCATTCTTATATGTCGGTAAATTGTGCATTTTTTGCTTTAAAAGTGATCAAATTGTAGTTTTTTGTTATGTCCAGTTAAGATTTTTATACTTTTATTTAATCTTCATGCAATAGCTGAAGAATTATCAACAATTTGAAAGTTGTTTAATTTTCACTAAGCCGAACGACGTCGCCATTTGTTCACTTTTGAAACTTAGCAGCATAGTGAATTTAGTCAGTTTCTGCACGAAGTTCAGTGTCTTTTTGTGGAGTGGGGCGAAAAGTTTTGTGCACCGAAAAAAAAATCTGTCTTTCTGCCTAATTTCAATTAATTTAAAATGAAATTCGAGGAAATAAATTTAAATGAAATATAGCCAAAAAAGGGGGTGTAATTTAATAGGCTGTAACAAGGAAGCCATGTGGTGTCCATACGAGGTTTTTTAAATCAACGAATCAGATTATTTCTCGTCATTGAATCGGGTTGCCTTTTATTTTTTCCTAATATTGATTTCAAAACACTTTACTATTTGAAAGTTATAAAATGCTTCTTTTTTTTTTACTTTTTCAGTACTTTTGTGATGAATAATAGAAAATCCAAATCTTAATTTTATTAAACTTAGTATGCTAACATTCTAGAGTGTATAAAAATAGGATGTACACTGCGCAAAAAAAAAAAAAAAAAAAAATAGACAGTTCTATATCTCCCGTTCTACTGGGCCGATTGACGAAATTCAAATTGCATTTTTTATGTCTCGAAAGCGCGACTTAGGATAAATATTAGATTTATGTATAGCATCATTCTAACATAGGTATTTTGACACAAAATCGGACTTTTCCTGAAATAACACAGCAATTCTTTTCCATATTTTGATTCTACGATTCAAATTATGCCTAAATATTAAATTTTGTAAAATTTGGTGCTGAATTTACGGCGAAATTCATAAATTTAACTTGCCGAATTTTTTTCCGTCTGAGCCAAGAATAATTTACTTGGCGAACTTCTTAACATATGGCAACCTGTTTTCCTTCCCTTCTCTTCTGCAACGGAGGAAACAAAGTCACATCGTTCCTGCCTTTTTACATTGCGGATAAGAGGAAAAAAAATCACATCGTTCTACTTTCAAATATTTTTAACAAAGTGCGTAAACCACATTTTCGTTATTACCGCTTTCAACAACTATGCCAAATTTCAAAATGCGCCAATATATAAATTCAGGTATATCTTCGTAAATTTTGAATAAAAATCTCTAATTTTTTGAAGGTATGCTTAGAAATAAATTTACTTTCAGATTATTGTAAAAATATTATAGGTTATAATTCAAAATTTTTTTCGAAAAATTTTAAAAAAATTATTAAAGAATACAAATTTTAAAAATAAATCATAAAAAATGGGCGAATTTTGTTTGGAATGAACGTAAATTTGGAACTGTGTAAGAAGGAATCAATTAAGTTTCATAAAAAAAGAGATATTAATAAATATATATCAAATTCAATTAACATTGAGAAGCTAAAATTCTGAGAGCTAATTTTAGAAAAACTACTCGTGCGATTTTTACAAAACTTGACAACTTGGCATAATTTGAGTCGTAGAGTCGAAGTATGGAAAAAAATTGGCATGTTCTTTCAGAAAAAGTACGATTTTGTGTCAAATACCTATATTTGAACAATGCTATATATAAATCTAATATATATCTTAAGTCGCGCTTTCGTCTTTTTTTTTTTTTTTTTTTTCTCGCAGTGTACTTTGCGTTTCTGTTGTTATGATAAGTGACACATGACAGAGGATGGGTGCATCTGGTCGCTAATAGAAGCAAACGGGTATATGTTCCGCGTCCTCCACTTATCTAGAGGCATCTGATCCCTGAAGCCGCAATTATTTTAATGTAAAAGGCCTTAGGGCAATGTTTTTAATTTACTAGTTAAGAATCTTTGAATTCGTGCAGCAACAGCAAAGTACAGATCAAAGATCACCGAAGTCGCGAAAGGTATCCTTGGCAGTTAATTACAAACTATCATAGAAATATAACACAAATTGTTGCTCTGAATGTATTACACAGAAATATTACGCTTCGGGAGTAAAATTTGAACAGAAAGCAGAAAAATGTGCATAGGTATTCGCTATATGAACTACCCTAGATAAATCATTACACGACGTAATAAATTTAGAGGATAAATACATTGAGCAAAACGCACATTTAATTAGCATTAAAAGTGTTTAAATTTAATTTATTTTCATTTCAAAACAGTTTCGTCAGTAGCCGAGAGGATGGTCGCTGAATGCTGGGAGTTCGAGTTGGGCTCTGTCCCAAGCGGCGTGTCAGCTGCGTGGCTAGTGTCCCTTACTTTTCCCATGTTTGACGTGAATACGAGCCAAGTTTCCTTAGAAAGTCCTCCACCTTGACATCACTGCTCTTAGGCAGGTAGTCTTCCTATGCTTTTCCGTGTTTAAATAACCTAACGTATCATTTGGAAATACTGTATTATTTCATTTTTTAATAAGGTACATTTGGACTACTTTTTAATAAGGTACATTACATTTTCCTATGCTTTTCCGTATTTAAATAACCTAACGTATCATTTGGAAATACTGTATTATTTCATTTTTTTAATAAGGTACATTTGGACTACTTTTTAATAAGGTACATTACATTTTCCTATGCTTTTCCGTGTTTAAATAACCTAACGTATCATTTGGAAATACTGTATTATTTCATTTTTTTAATAAGGTACATTTGGACTACTTTTTAATAAGGTACATTACATTTTCCTATGCTTTTCCGTATTTAAATAACCTAACGTATCATTTGGAAATACCGTATTTTTTTATTCTTTATTCGTTATTATTTATCACATTTGTGCAAATAAACTGCAAAATGCACCTTACCGCATGTAATTTATTTTTCAGTTGTGAAAAGGCCGAGATTTCCGGCGCTCGAATTGTCGTCAACTCTTAAATTCTAATTTAACGAGTTGTGCAAATGATGCTTTGGACCTGCATATCAGCCGATTTTAGTTCGAACTGTAAATTAATGTCTAGGTATTAAATTTTACGAATCGCTATCAAAGTTTCCCTAACTCACTTTTCAACTTCACTTATTTCAACTTGCCTGGCATGTTATGTTTGAGGCGCATTTCAGATTTTATATATTTATGGTGAAGTCTTTTAGATTTATTTGTAACTGGCTGACACTTCAATGAAACAAACTTGTCTCGATTTTTTTTTTGAGCAACAATAAAAGAAAATATTTCCCCATTTTTCCTTAAGATTAAATCAATTCTTTGTTACAATGTTTATAGCCTAGTTTCTAAAATAGCTGCTATCGCTGAAGTAACAAATTTTCACATATAATAGTAAGGAATGAATCTAAATTATTAAAACTTGTGTTATGACCTAAGAATCAGAGTATACTGAAAGAAAGACGCACAAAGTTAGTTACAACTAGGGCAGTAAATTTATAGCGCAGCCAATTTTCGAAATTATTTACAAGAATTTTAGAGGTTTTTCTAACATTTTATTAATATCGGATTCTTCCTCAAATATCGAACAAAGGTATTTGACCATTTCCAGTTTTTCTCTTGTTAGGTTACTTTAGTATTTTAAATGTTTTTATTTTAATTTTCATTAGAAATTTCAAAGACGTACCCATCAGATATTTCTGTTCTGAAATTCGAACTAGAAAACTGAACTTTGAATTCTGGTCAATTTTGATGAGCTTCAGGTATGAGACAAAAAGTCATTTCCGGAAGTTACATAACGCTTCTTTTCATTGCCTATTAATGTCTATCAATGCCGGAAAAGGAAAAAGTTTTTTCCTTTTTCTTTTCTTTTCTTTTTTACTCCAAAGAGACGTTAGTCCAGAGGGCTTTTAGTCCCGAAACCGCATTTTGCATCAAATCGCTAAAATCTTTGAATCAGTTTTTCAAATTGCTGCTGTCATATATTATCGCCCTGTATCTTATTTAAAGAAATTAAATAATGAAGAATCTGAATAAAAATATGTATGTTTTCCGCATTATGACGAAACTACGGTACGTAAAGCCATCAAATTTTGAATAATGTAGCCCACCACCCGAATATACAAACCTGGAGGTCCGAATTTTGAATTTATTTTATTCCATATTTCATATTTTGTAAAATTTTAAGGAATTTTTTATTAAAAAACTTCACGATTTTAAAGCGAGGAGTAGCAACACTCTACGGAATAAAACATTTTTCTCACAAGAGCGCGAGACTTTTTATCGGAAATTCTAAAGATATGCTATTCTTAAATATTTTTAGCTCAAAGAGGCGATAGGCCAAATGCTTTCGAAACGGCTCTCGAAACGTGTTGTGTGCGTAAATGAAAAAAAAAACGCCCCTTTATAAAACCTGAAAGCTTTCAGATTTTATCGGTAACTTTTATTTTATTTTATTTTATTTATTTATTTATTATTTTTTTTAAGTGTGTTACTTAATGAAGAGAATCCATGTATCAACAAAAGGGGTACAGTTATTTAAAGACATAATCCAATTAAATAACAACTTTGAATTATAAAAATGATGATACATACATATCCGGAATTAAATCGGTTCATACATGTTTAATTTCTATTAAAAAAACTCAATAACTTAACTTTTGCTTAGTTGCACACTTATTATTTACGTTATTGTTTCGTTTTCGTGATTCATAACTGAATCTTTTCCTGCATATTCCCTCCAGAACTGTTTAACTTTGCATCGACTGCGAAGTTGTTAAAGTAAATCAGAGGCCTCGAAAGTTTCGCCAGTTTTTACTTTATTATAACATTAACGATGTGCATACAGTATTTCTTTGTTAATGTTAATCCACAGCAAATCCAAGAAAATTTTCATTTTAAGAAAATTAAATAAGTGTAATAAAATGCTGAAATACATTTAAGAAGTTTTTTTTTTTTTTTTTTTTTTTTTTACACAATCGAATTCAGTTTATTACAAGCAATACTATGTATTTCTGTTTAAGTTAGTAATTTAGAAAAATCTAATGCTTCAAAATAACGAATAATTCACAATATCGGCGATTCTAAGACATGCCTCGTTTTTACTGACATTGTTCATTTTATAAGAAAAGATAGATCTAAAAGATAGCATATCTTAAAATATTATATAGAATATGGCAAAGCACTTCAAGGTTACTTGCCCAAGAGAAGAAATGCCATAGACCAGCGTTTCTCAAACTTCTTTAAAGTAGTGCCATTTTTATAAATTAGAATATTCTACGAACCACTTGACTCTTATCCGTTTCGAAAGGCTGAGCGGTAAAGTCGCTGAACACTGGTAGTTCGGTCGCGAGATTTGTTGTTACTCATGCTCGCTTGTCTGACAGAGTCAGCCCAAGCGCACTAGAATTCTCGTGTCAAGGAGAGCCAGATTACGCCTGTCGTTGGCAACAGCTTTGAGCACCTAACAGGTGGCAGTGCGATTTGGCTCAGTTTCGCCCCAATTTCGATGGAGAGCGCTCCGGGGTGACGGTTCCGAGGGTCTCCCACCTATCTCTCCTTCCACCAAACCACATGAGAGGACTTTCGGCTCGCCGCATATTTAGAGTACCGCCATGCCGCACCGACACTATACATTTACAAACATCCATGCCTTCTCCGCGATGCGAACCCGAGCTCTTCGGCACGGCAGTCAGCGACGTTAACCACTATACCGGTTGATCGGCGGTCGCGAGATTTGAATCCCGCGAATGGGCCAGCCGCATGGGCGTTATCGTGGTTTTCCTCATGTGTAACCTATATACGAGCCAGTTTCCCTTAGAACGTCCTCCGCGAAGGCTCTCTCTCCTCTTAGGCAGATAGCCCTCGAGTGCTTTGCCACAATCAAGTAAAGCAAACCAAACCAAAGCATTTCGAAAGCAATTTTTTAACATACGTTTTCACCAACATGCTTGTGTTTTAAAAGTAAAGTTAATTAAAATTCATTTAATTTTATGTTGGCATTACGTAATTAATAAGTTAACAGAAGAAAATGTATATTGGTTTTTAGAAATTCAATGCTATTAGTGTTCGAATAATTTTTAGCCTGCTAAACTAAGAATTAAATAAATGTTGGCACTTAAATTAATGAGATGGTAAAACTCTTTAAACTCTTCAAACAACAATGTTCTTTATGTAAGAGAACGTTATAAAATGTAAACTATAGCTATCATTTTTCATAACTTTCAGGCTTTGTACCAAAGTAGCAATAATGATTAGGTTAGGTTACGTTATTTAATTATGGTAAAATACATGACAGCTTTTTGCCTAAGAAACCAGATGTTTTCGTGGAGAATTTTCTGAAGGTTAGGTTAGACTATTTGAATATGTCAAAGCAGACATACCAACAAAGGAAAACGTTGCTGTCTAAATTGAAATTACTTTTAAATTTTTTAAACAGCAGTATTTTTATTTATACAGAAGACCATTATGGAAGTAATCTATAGCTTTCATCTTTCTAATTTCTGAAGTTTTTTTCCCGAAGTCAAGCAAGATTATGGCTACATCAGGTTAGGTTAGGTTAGGTTATTTAATTACGATAAAACACATGACTGCCTAAGGAGACAGACTCTTTCGAAGAAGACTTTTAAGGACTAAGCAAGATTATTTATCCACGAAGCCTATCTCTCTAAACGATAACTTCATGGAAGACTTTTTTTAAGTGCAGTTGGTTCATGTTCACGTTACGCACGGGGAAAATGCAGCCCACGGAAATTATCAACAAGTTGTTTAAGTGCGGCTAAGCCTAATTTTTTTACCATAGCAGCCATATTTGTTTACATTTGAAACCTAGCAGAATTGTGAATAAAGTCTTTCTGCATCTTCAGTGTCTTTTTACCGAGTGGAACCAAAAGAGAAATTTTAGTTTTGTGCACCGAAAAATTTGCCTCCTTGCCTACTAGCCGATTGCATGTTTTTGCGTAGAAACTATAATTTTAATTGTAAAAATTGTTTTTTAAATTGTTTGAACTGTATTTGGTTTTTTATATTTTCCTACATTTGTCAGTTTTTAATAAAGATAAGTTGAAGTTTTATGTGTTTTGCTTTGCCTCAAAGTAAGAACTGAGTTAATTGAATGATAAATCTATCTCTAATGAAATTCGAGGAAACAAGTTTAAATGAAATGCACCAAACAATGCGCATAATTTAATATTCAAGTCATGTGGTGTAAACATCAGATTTTTTTAAATGATTTTCGTGCTTCGTTCGTAGTTGAACGTGCTTGAAGCTTGATTTCCCGTTTCGATTGTAACAGAACGTATAGCGTGTTTTTATCATTCCTAGAGAAGTCATAAAAATCGCTTGCTCTGCTTCTAAAATAATTAGTTTATACTTTCTTTTAAATCTTTTATACTATTGTAAAAAGCTACTTTTACACCATTATAAATAAACCCTTTTACACCATTACGAAGCATAACAAACAATTTGTACAAAAGCCTTTGACACCATTATAAGGAATATCTAATTTTGTCTTGTATAGTTTACTTGTCTTAAAATCTGTTGAAAATAATCAGAAGGAAAGTTTTTTCAAGCCTGATTGAAGGAAGCGGGGGGGTGGAGGATTCATATAAAATTTTTGCACGTCGTACTTATTTTTCTGAGTCTAGCCTTCCAAAATATAGGAGCTGATTTTATTTATAATGTAATTAAATGCATAAAAAAGGCGAAATACTTATTAATTTGCTCGATAGTATTTAATTACGACTGTTTGGTTTCCCTTTAAAATGTGTTTTACAAATTTTTAAACTCATAAATACTTACTTGTTGCTTTTGAATGTTTCTGATCTCAATCAATCAGCCTTATAGTTTGGCCACCCATTCTCCATACAATCCGTGGTTTAGATGCGAAAATTTGAAAAACTTCCGAGAACAGTACTACTTCTGTTGTGAAGTCTATTTTGTAAGTGCGTAGTACCAGTAAAGAGCAAGAAAGAAGACTCTTTTATGCTAATTTTCTCTCCTCAAAAGACTATTTTATTATTTATAGCGTCTTCGGAAAGCAGCTGCAGCTTCCTCCATTGATGAAGTCTTTTTCCCTTTTTCAAATACGCGGGACTGAAGTGATGGATTACTTATTCCCCAACGGTGAAAGGGTTGTAAACCTTCACCTGTGCTTCTTCTTTGACTTCCACCCGTTCTGTCTTTGCCCTTGCCCTTCAAGCCTCCGATTTCCTTCTTCTGTGACTATCCTTGTGGGATAATAACTTGGTCGTAAAGACACAAAGAAAACTGAAATTAGAACAAATCTAGCGAACAAGCCTACTAGTTTGAGCGGGTCTGCGGCCAAGTTCTATGTACACCTGAACAGAAAATGCATTAAAATATTTTAGTATGAATAAAATTAGTTCATTCTTTGCAAGCAATAACCAATTCGTAAATAATCTTTTTTATTACAAATCCAGGAAATAAAACCTTTCGACACTTCCGGTTAATCCACATGACGTCATTATTTAAATTACAACGTAATATAACAACATTTTGTCAATATCAATGAAAGAATTAACGTGGCAATAACACATCGTTTCAATTATACCAGCCTGTAACAAAAAAAGTTGCCGACAAACAGCTATTCATTTAAAAGGCTGGCATTGTAAGGTCATCAAGTATTTTTTTGAAGCAAGAGTATTGAAAAATGACTAACGCCTTCGCCTGAAATCGAACCACGGACCTCTCGGTTACGCGTGAGCGTGCTGACCACTACACCACGAAGGCATGAGAAGAAAATGGGAGAAATACCTTATATACTCCCCTTTTTAAAGGGCGACTGGGCTTTTGTAGACCCAATCGCCAAATCCCGATGGTGGAGAATCATCATCCACCACCTTTTTAGTTCCGGCGCCAATGTAGAGTCATTAGGTATTTTTTTTAACCAAGAGTATTGAAAAAAGAGCAGCGCCTTAGCCGGAAATCAAACCACGGATCTCTCGGTTACGCGTCGAGTGTGCTGACCACTACACCACGAAGGCCCGCAAAGAAGGGGGGGGGAATACCTTATAACATTAACGAAAAATTTTTAACATGCAGTGATGTCACATGCATTGATTGTTTTCTTCAATTTCAGAATATGACCTTATATAATAAAAATAGCATGCTTAATGTTTGCCAATGCTATTTTTATTTCCCATTTTGTAAAACTTATAATTTTTTTATTAACAAACTCTACGGTTTGAAATAGGTCTAATAGGAAGCAGCTGCAAAATGCTTAGAAGTGCTTTTTGCGACAAATTACTAATAAATTATTAACCACAGGAAATTGATAATTCTGCAATTAAAATTCACTGTTATGACTAAATAATCCTCTGAACAGTAAGAGTCCAAAGGCCTTATCGACCATTGTAATGCATCTATACCTATGCATAATGTACAATCTACCAGTGTAATGCATTCACATCTATACATAATATATAATGTACTAGTGTAATGAATTCATGACGAATAATATACCAATGTAATGCATTCATATCTATGCGTAATGCGCAATCTAATAGTGTAATGAATTCATATCTATGCATGATGAATAATCTATCAGTGTAATGAATTCATGTGTATGCCTAATACATAGTCTACAGTGCACTGAATTCGTATCAACACCAGAGATGCTATTAGACTCAGTCCTCACTTTTTGTTCCATATTACTTTTTACAAATAAAATAAAAGGATGTTGCCACCAAATCTTATTTCTATGTATTGTTTTATATTTAAAAAAAATAATATAGCGAATGCAAAGAAATGGGTGTTGCCATCACATCAAGCAAGGATGTTGCCATCACATCAAGCAAGGATGTTGCCATCACATGCTACAGCCGCGTATCTATTTTACATTAGTATTATCCCAAATAATTTTATTTATAAATAATTACATAAATAAATTGTAATGTCTAGTTAATAAAATTTCAGTGTGACTGCTGAAGTAAGTGCAGGAATCAGAACGCAGAAATTGAATCTTTATAGAAATTTAAATCAGACATCTAGAGCAGCAAATGCGTTACAATCTCAGAAAATTTTTTTTCATGCAGTTAATTAAACTCAAATCAAAATTCACTTGAAGCCAAATATTTGAACTTATTTAATTTTTCTTCTAGTTTGTTTAATTAGTCATGACAAAAAAACTGAAAACTATATGCCAAAAGAAGGGCTTCGTTCGTAAAGGGCTTAATTTTTTCTTATTCTTGTTACACATGGGGAAAAGTCTGAAAAGGCCTATGTAGACAGCCGGAATTCGAATCCTCGTCGATCAGCTAAAATGTTCTTATCTACTTGGCTACTAGTAGGCCTGTGTGTATTAGAAGTCAAATCTGAAATTTTCAGCATACATTTTCACATAAATTTATTTGCATTCAGAGTCACATCAGAAAATTTCTAATCAATATGTTAAAAAGTAAACTGGAAGGGTAATGCCACAAAAATATAGGCTTTGATTTTGATGTTACATTTGTAGAAACATTAGGTTATTTAGAAGCAGGAGATATGAAAAATGAGCGGTGCCCTCGCCAGGACTCGAACCACAGACTTCTCGAACACTCGCCGAAAGGGCTAACCACTACACACCGCGAAGGCATGCCAGGAAGGCGGGAGAAATACCTTATACATTTCACAAACAACTTAAATGTGTTGAATTTAATTTGCAGAATCATTAGGTTTGTCGAAGCAGAAAACATGGATAATATGCAACGTCCTTTCCAGAAATCGAACGGCAGACCTTCAGCTTCCAACTGTATCACGAAAGCAAGCGGTAAGGAGGAGAAAAAATACCTTACATTCTCTGCAACTTAAAGAGGGAATGAAAAGATTACCCAGTCGCAAAATCCTGATGAAACAAATTATCATACACCCTATTTTAGTTTTGGCGCCACTTTTGAAGACCATTAGATATTTCATTTCGGAGCAGAAAATGTAAAACGTAAGCAGTGCTCTAGCCGGAATACGAACTCCGTACCATCCGATGCTGGCCAGATATTTTTTCAGTGGGCTTTCAAGTACACCACAAAGGCACGCAGTAAGGAGGACGTAAATAACTTGCAAACTAAAATCTATTATTTTAATTGAAATCAGTCCATATCAAATCTTCTAATTTGTACTAAATACGATTTGAATTTAGAGACTATTTTCACATAGCTACGTTATATAGCATTTCATTTCGGTGCTTTGCTAGTTTTTAATTCCTTGTATGAAGTAAAGGAAGTACTATAATCGTGAAAAATTTCGGGTATCATGTTTCAACGAAAATATCCATTTTGACCGCTCTCAAATTCATATGAACGATTTTTTTTTGCATGACATTTATACGTAGTCACAGAATGAAGGATTATTTTTTTAAAACGAATTGTAAAATAGATTTAAAATATATCCAGAAAGGATTTTTCCTGACGTCTGAATGTATCTCATAAAACTCAAAAATGATTAGCCGCAGAACGTTGAAATTTTGTATATGGGACTGCTATAACATCTAGTTGTGCACCTCCCTTTTCTGTTGCAATCTGTGACACCAAACGTATACGGATAAACATCTAGTCACTAGCACGGCTCGGTTAAATCTGTGTTTTTATTCTTATATCTTGGTAAGCTGGGCATTTTGTGCTTTAAAAGTTATTGCATTATGTTGTTTTTATATTCCGGTTAAGATTTTTGTGCTTTTAGTTAATCTGCATACAATAGTTGTAGAATTATGAATAATTTAAAAAGGAAAGTGACGGCTAGGCCTAACGTGGCGGCTGCTTGTTTGTTTTTGAAACTTAGTAATATACTGAATTAACTCAGTTGCTGAACCAACTTCGGTGCCTTTTTGCCCCGTGGGACCAAAAGTGAACTTTAAATTTGTGCACGCCGAAAATCTTGTCTTTCTGCCCTTTGGCCGAATTGCTTGTTTTGCCGTAGAAACTCTACTTTTAATTTTAAAAACTGTTTTTAACTGTATTTGTGTTTTAGGTTTTTCCGTATTTTAAAATTTTTAATGAAGATAATGTGAGTTTTTATGTGTTTTTGTTTTTGCCGTAAAGTGAGAACGAAATAGATTGAATGAGAAATATATTCCTAATGAAATTCGAGAAAATAAGTTTAAATGAAGTACAGCAACAAATGAGTATAATTTAATAAGCCATACAAAGAAGTTATATTGTGTCCACATCAGATTTTTTTCATTTAACTAGTTCAGAATTCATGAAGAGAAAGCTGTCTATCTAACAATGCTGCCTCATTAAAGATAAGGAAGTCTACGTTTCTCTTCCACTCTTATATCTGCAAAAGACTGCCTTTGAAAAAGCAATTTTTTTTCCAAGCCTTCTTCCGCTTACAATTTATCCTTATTTCTTTGCTTTTGAAACGTATACCATTTAGAAATTTTTGGCATGAAATGATTTAAAAACAAAAAACAAAGAAAAAAAATCTGCAGGAAAAGTTTAAATCAAACGTCCTTTTACAGACTTCAGAGACTAAATTAGATCTATAAAAAGGGCTACACATTTGCTGTTTCTATTATAAGATTCGGAACAACTCGTCCCCGGTATCAGAAAAAAACTGAAATACAGGGAACCATGGAAATGATTGATTGCTGTGTTAGTTATACTAAACATGAATGAAACCAGTTGGTTTCAAAGGATGACAGTTTCCATGAAAATTCATTTGCTAGCATTTGATGTTCTGCTTCACCATTTATCACAAAATGTTTCATATCTGTTCTCTATTTAGCTAGACATAATTTCAGAAGAAGTTTAAACTTTCGCTAATATAAAAACAACGTGTAAGAATAATAAATGCATCGGAATTTCGAAACAATGCACTTGTTCAGATTTCAGTGCGTGTACTTTCTGCTATGTATTAAAATACTCGAAAAATACTAGACTGAGATATGCGAAATCTTATACGTAAGGCGATCTCTATTATTAAATAACAAAGAATGTATATGCATGTATGTATGTACACTGAGGGAAAAAAAAAGAAGAAGAAGAAGAAAAAGAAAAAGGGAAAAAACAAAGATAGAACAGTTTTATATCTCCAATTCTACTGGGTCGATTGATAAAATTCAAATTGTTTTTTTCATGTCTCGAAAGCGCGACTTAGGATATGTATGAGATTTATACATACCATTGTTCCGATATAGGTATTTTGACACAAAATCGGACTTTTTCCGAAATGACATGCCACTTTTTTTTTCCCATTACTATCTTGATAAGTGTAAGACACCAACCTTTAGATTTCAGACAAAAAATAAGCATAAATTTGTACTATTTCTTTGCGCCGTTATTACTACTGTTTATCTATGTTTTCATATATGTTTGTCAAGTAAAATCAAAAATTTAGTTGAAATGTTTTCATTTCCTTAAAACAAATTCTAGTCATTTAGCCGTTTTAAGGTCGTACGTTCAGTCGGTGCATTGGGTTTGAGACTACTAATTTAACACATTGTTTTTTTAATGTCTTTGTACAGAGCGATTTTGCTTGTGTTGTGCAGAAAATAAAGGTACAAACAACCTTTCATTATTCAAATTAGATTTTCCTCCTATCGCTCTTTCCTGGAACAAACAGAAAGTGGTCATACTTCAGAGATATCAGACTCCGGTGTTCAAAATCATGATGTTCAATCCGTCCGATGCTGCTGCTTGCTTTTTAGAAGTTTCTTCTCTTCTTTTTCCTCTGTGTTTTTTTGGTTTATAGATAGTAGGGGGGAGTTTGTTACAAAATATCCCACTTTTCAGGGAATCGCCCAAAACTGAAAGATGACGGGGCTAATGGAGGGCGTTATCGGAGGCGAAGGTTCGTGATAAATGGGGGCGAAAGGTCGCGATCCCAGCTTCTCTCACGCCCACCCTTCTTAAATGTTTCAATTCATTCTTTTACGGATGCCGGCATGTCTCTTGCGCAATCTCCGCGGGCATCTAACCACCTGAAGTTTTTAGCACTAAACCGTCTCACCTGTGACTTGAACATCAGATTTTTCCCGCTGATTGTATCCAACCGAGTTATCTCACACGCGCGTTTGCTGCATGGGCACGTGCGATGTATATATATGCATCTATATGTATGTTGTACGTTAGTCTGCTTTCGTAAGTTGACGCCGCGATTTTGCTATCTTAATCTTCTTAGTTTTGCCTGTAGAAGGTGTCTGGCGCCAATTCATTTGCTTTACAACAAAAGTTCTGCGCATGCTGTGCTTTCAGAATAACGTGATGAAGTTCCTCAATATCTTAGGTTTCATGGACATCTTCCTTAGTGTGCTTAGCGGGTAACACATATTGCATCACAATAACTAGTGACGAATATTTATTTATTTATTTACTTCCAAACTGGTTTAGACAGTTGTGAAAGAAACTCAGATATCTCCATAATTTTAAAGGTAGTTATTCATTCTTCATTAATATAAATATCATAAACTTTTTTTTGATTTTATATTACGCTTAAAACAGCGTTTTTTCTAAAGTTTTGTGTGTTACCTTTATTTATTAAACACCATGTTCTTCCAACTTAAACCATAAAATTCAATCCAACAACAATATCACAAAATAATTTAAGAGTAGTA
>KK114220.1:84054-149951 GCA_000611955.2 Stegodyphus mimosarum | reverse complement strand
TTTTTTTTTTTTTTTTTTTTGTACCGTGTTGCCATTGCTCGCTGTGAAATCGTTAAATTTGTTAATCAAAAATTCTTTTAAGTTTTATAAAAGATAATAAAACAAATTCCCAATTAGGTCTTCCAGAATCCAATATTCGAGTGGAGGACTAGGTTATTCAAAATTCGACGTCTCTGGATACTGTTGTTTTTTCGCAGTGCGAGAAACATGCACACATTCATGCAGATTATTCATTATTTAATTTTTTTAAATATAATGAAGGGCGATAATATTTGGTGGCAACAATTTGGTAAGTGAAACACCGTTTATATGCGTTTATAGTGAGTCAATGCAAAATGCGAAACCGAAATTAATAGCCCTTCTGGGTAAATTGCTTCTTTCGGCTAAAAATATCGGATATTGTTCGAAGAACACCCTTGGTTGCGCCAACTTGGCTTATTTAAGGGTATTGGCGACATTTCATCATGCCAACGGAAGTAAATACTACAGATAATCAAATACTACAGAATAAATACTACAATAATAAATACTACAGTAATACACGGATACTACAGATAATAAGTAATACTACAGATAATCCCTTAGCAAAGGAAAAGTATTACCGCTGTTTACCTAGAGGAAGTACGTCATCGAATGACAACCATTGCCTGCCATACCACAATAAGCTGTTTCTCCCTTTAATTACTATACTACAGGGATGTCAAACTCATAGGTACACTTGGGCCAAACAAACAAGGTTTTACGTTAGGCGGGCTGCAAAAAAAAAAAATCAATATTCATAGAAACGTAGATTTATTTCAAATAATACAATAATAAACATATATTTATATAGAAAAGAACAAGAAAAATTTAATGTTTACGTCCTGATACTTGACATCTCTTCTCTGCTATTATCTTTCCTATTCCGGGAGAAATTTTGTTTGCAGTGATAACTTTCAACGCTTACCCAAGGTGAGCATCATTAATACGGTTTCTAATAGGAGACTTATTACCTTTCATGACTGAAAATAACTGCTCGCACCGATAAGTGCTACCAAACATGGAAATAATTTCATATGCGAATTTTCGAGTATTTTCAAACCTGGCTGGTAAATATTTGTAAAATTCAGGCACGCCCACTTCAATGAATTTTGCTTTATATTTGAGTTGCACTGAATCTCGATCACCTCCATTTGCATATGGCTGGGTACTGAGTCAATACTTATTGAGAAAATCGAAGAAAACAAAAAAAATTTGTCTTCGAGGGAACTAAAATCATTAAACCTCGTTTCAAATTCAGTTGTTAAATTTGCAATTTTTTCTGCGTATTTTTGATACGAACAAGTATCATCTAAACTTGATTTGTTCATGCTGCGCGTCGGGAAGTGCGTCAAATCTTCATTTTTAAGTTGTTTTTCCCAAAGAACTAGTTGACATTTGAATGCTTTAATTATGTCAAACATGTTCGTAATGATATGATCTTTTCCTTGTAACGATAAATTTAAATCGGTTAAGTGTTTGGTTATATCAACCAAGAAAGATAAATCTTGTATCCATATTGGATCGTAAAACAAACTTACGTCTTGATTTTTCGTTTTTAAAAACTGACATATTTCTTCTTTCAAATCCCAGAATTGTTTGAGAATCTTGGAGCAAGATAACCAACGTACCTCGGTATAGTAGGACAAACCCGAATATTCACTATCTAACTCACTTAAGAAAGCAGTGAATTGACGCTGATTTAAACCTCGAGATCTTATAAAATTTATAACTTTTTTTATATATGACAAAACATTCTCCATATTTATTACTTTCGTGCATAGAACTTCTTGATGTATAATACAATGCATATGATGAATGTTTGAACCGTGAATTTCACTAAGTTTTTTTCTTAGTAATGCTACGAAGCCCTTGTTTTTCCCGGTCATTGATGGAGCGCCATCTGTAGCTACAGAATTTAATTTTGCCAAAGGTAGATTGTATTTCTGCAGAAGTCCAAAAACACAAGTAAATATATCTTCTCCTGTGGTAGTACCAGGCATCGGTATTAGTTCCAGTAATTCCTCAAAAATGTTAAAATTCTTGTCACAAGAACGAAGAAACACTGCTAATTGAGCTTTGCCACTAATGTCCGTGCTCTCGTCACAGGCAATGGAGAAACTTTCGAAACTAGATGATTTTGCTTTGATCTGATCACTTAAATTCGCGGCTAAATCAGTAACTCTTTCCGCAACTGTATTTCGAGACAATGAAATTGATTGAAAAGCCTTCACATTTCCAGGACAAACAATTTCTCCAGCTTTCATTAGGCATTCCTTGATGAAATCACCGTCAGTAAAAGGCTTCGAATGTTTAGCTATCAACTCGGACAAGACGTAGCTTGCATGTACCGCCGCTTCACTTTCTTGCAATACTTTACTAAACATGGACTGTTGCTTTTTCACTCCTAACTTGAGCTCTTTCAACTTTTCTTCTCTCATTAATCCTTCGTAATTGTTATATTTCGATTTGTGTTGTTCGTAATGACGTTTAATATTATATAACTTTGGTACATTAATAGTATTATTACATATCAGATATAGACATACTGAATACAAAGGGCTGGAATAAACACGGTTAACGTTAAAAAGTTAACAAAAACTTATTCTTTCCACAAAAGATAAATCAAAATGCTGAAATATTTCTTCAAAAATATTCTAACAATATCACAAAATGTCAAACGTTTAGCAAAAATCAATTCAAAACAGAGAAACTAATTCTATCTCCCAGCGAAATCGCTACAAATCAATCACAGCATTAAGTAAACAAACAGTTCGCTAGAACTACAGCTACTACTGAGATGAGTTGTTTGTTCTCGGCTTTTAAAAGCTTTATAATTAACTAGCCGCTGCGCGGCCAGCCTTCGTCTGGCTTTTAAGTGTACCGGAAAAATAACTAAAGAGAACACCAAACATTAAATTTGAAAGCTGCACAGAATTATACTCTGCAGAACAATTTTATCGAAAAAGAAACAAACAACAACGGAAAAAATATTCAGTTAAAAATGCATTACACATAAAAAGCATACAATGAAATAAGCAATATCCCTTAATACAAATATTAATTATCCTAATAAATAAATTAACAAACTTCCTGCTGCCTTCTCTAGTCCAGTATCCAAGAGAAACATTAAATTTAAAAACTGCGCAGAATTATCGCCCTCATTTTTCCGGGTGGCAATAGTGCTGATATCAGCAACAATGGCTGCGTGCCATTATTGTTCTTGTCTAGGTGCATTCTGTGTACCAGATTTCATAGGCCTGGGTCTATTAGCTTACACGCAGTACGAATGAAAGACACCTACACACACAGAAAGACTCGCCCTTTTAAATATAAATCTATAAATTAATTAAACAATTTACCTTTGCAAAAAGAAACAATCTTTCAATTTCTTAAACTGTTCAATAGAGTGGAATCTCGCTTTGCTATAGCCCAATATGTCTTAATATGACGCAATTTCGTCAGAAAACATAAAATTAAAAAAAAAATCTAATTCGAATTTCGAAAAACTCGCTTCGAGGTGCACTGGCTCATGCAAAAAAATCATGCAAAACTTTTCAATATCTTACAAACAGTGAAATAAGCAAAAAATAACATGAAAGAAACTCAAAAAGCAAAACATTTCGCGCAGAATTTTACTCTGCAGAACAACTTTATCAAAAAAGAAATCGACAAAAATGTATTATACATATAAAAAATGACAATGAAATATGCAGTATCCCTTAATACAAATATTACTTATCCTAATAAAATAAATTGACCAACTTCCCTTTGCAAAATCTTAAGAACTCAAATGGTATAAACAGATTAAGAACTTAAACAGATTAAAAAATATCATGCAAAACTTTTTTATAATTAAAATTATATATAATTAAAACATAATATTACAATGAAATAAGCAATATCCCTTGATACAAATGTTAATTATCCTAATAAAGTAATTAAACAATTTACCGTTGCAAAAAGAAACAACTTTTTAATTTCTTAAACTTTTCAGTCTCTTAAAAACAGTAACATAAGAAATACGATGAAAAATTGTTGCCAAACCGAAATTTTTAAAAGAATGAAACTATTCAAAATGATGCAATTTCATCAAAAATCTATCAACAACAATAAGAAAGGAAAATTGTTGCCAAAACTACATTTTAAAATATCTGAGATGCGAGAAGTGTATTCGGAAGCTTCATTTAAAAAATTTTAAAAAAATACAAAATATTATTATTTTTCCAAAATTCTTTTTTTAAAAGGAGTCGAAAGGATTAAAGTTCAACGTGTCCAAAAATCAAAGGAAAATAAACAGCACATTTTTTAAAATAAGTTTTTTTAAAAAAAATTCCGCTGAAAAGGTGTTAAGCTCACCTTCCTAAATAAATTCGTATTTAATCGATTTATTGAAATACGAAATTTATTTTAAGTTCGTAAAATAGCTAAGTGTCTACGCTTCACGACGATGTAAAAATGAAATGTATAGAGTGAAATCTCGCTTTCCTGTAGCCCATTATGTCTCAAAATGACGCGATTTGGTCACAAAACATAAAATAAAAAAAATTCTAATTCGAATTTCGAAAAAATCGCTTCGAGGTGCACTGGCTCTTGTGTAGATACACCTATGTACCAAATTTCGTGGCCCTGGGTCTATTAGCTTACTAGCAACACGAACGAAAGACACGCACACACACACACACACACACACACACACACACACACACACACACACACACACACACACACACACACACACACACAGACTCTTTGTTTTATTATATGTAGAGATTTCTGGAATATACTGGAAACATCTATAAATATCTGGATTTTCGTGGATGGCAACAGCAATTACGAGATATTTATTTATTAGGTATTAAATGCACGCGCTGTTCTATTTTTAACATTCCAACGCAGCTGTCTTTTCAAAAATCGTCTGCGTTGCTAAGGCAACATGAAGCAAATCTAATTACAATTCTAAATAAAAAAAACTAAATAAATAAATAACTATGAAATCCGTAACAATATGAATTAAGTAATAATTAATAATAAAGCAAAGTGCATGCACATGCATGCACCAATATATCGTACAAAACTATGATTGGAAAACTGAGACCATGAGTTCGGCCACATTCGGCTGTCGGGGGATGCGTACAAGTTCTGAGTACACGTGTCCCCCAAAAGCCGAAGGTAGCTAAACGCAAGCTACTCACACGCATTTGTAATTTAAGTAGTGTGTGTGTCAGCTCGCTGTGAGTAATCTAACAACACTGAATAAATTATCGTTAATTACTTAGCAGTAAACATATCATTTTTTTCTTCGTCGATATGTTATTTTATTATTATATATTATTATTTGCAGATATATTGGCCGGGCCGCAAAAATATTTGTTGTGGGCCGCATGCGGCCCGCGGGCCGCGAGTTTGACATCCTTGCTATACTACAATAATAAATACTACAGACAATAAGTAATACTACAGACAATAAGTAATACTACAGATAATCCCTTAGCAAGGGAAAAGAATTACGGCTGTCTGCCTAGAGGAAGTACGTCATCGAATGACAACGATTGCCTGCCTTACCACAATAAGCTGTTTCTCCCTTTTTGGCGTCAAGGCAGTTCTTCGAGCAATATCCAAAATATTTAATCTGCCTTAATTTATTTATTTAATTATTGAGGTCAGAATTAGAAGTTGTGCAGCACAAATCACTGGAATAAAAATGCTTAATTTTAAGAGGAACGAACAATGCAGAGAATTTATTTATTTTACAAATGCCGAACGTTAGCGCTTAAGCCATTAGTTCACAGGCTTTCCCAGGACTTTTTAACAATGTCCTCATACAGAGAAAATGCAATACAATTATTTAACTGCTCAAAATCATAGGCTGATTGGAGTTACACAAAATGCAGTTTGGGGAATCCACCACTCCAATTCTGTAGAGGTGATCTTGCAAATAGTCACGTCCGATCAGACGTCTAAATAGAGCTACTGCTGTCTTTTCTTGGAAAACTGTGAAATAAAGTAGTCTCTTCTCCCCCCCCCAGAATCCTCCAACTCTTGTCCATAGCACGTTGAATCATATCCTGCTTAAGAATTTTCTTAAGAATTAGGTTAACGAACAATTTAGTAGTATGAAATGAAAGCGGTCTATTAATGCGTTTGCATTATGAAAGTTCCTTTCTTACTGAAAGTATCAGCTTTTTCATTTCCCATAATTCCACAGTGCACTGGAATCCATTGCAAAGAAATTTTGTGTGCCATTGCCTTAAGCAAAGGCCTACAGTCTAAGATTTTTTGGGAACTATTTTGATTATTCGGATGAGCTTGAAGCGCACTGACAATGCTAACAAGGAAGGGGAAAGAAATTGTTTTTATCCCTAATAATTCCCGTAAGAAACTCCTTTCTGTGTCATTTCTTAACAAATTTCAGTCACCGTGACTTAAAAAGAATATAGATGACGATTCTTCGATATTTGCAATAAAATTCCAGTGCTAAATTTATCATTTTATTCTCTTTTTTTCCTTTTCACAAATAAAAAAAAACTTTATTATGGTGCTAGCAATTTGGGCATAGTTTCCTTTAATGTAGATTTAATAAAAAAAAATATATAATAATAAATATTTAAACTATATCAAACCTGTATTTTTGCTCATTAGTTAACATAATCGACATTAAGGGTATCTTGATGTAAAGACGGGCATATAAAGTATTTTTCCAAATATTATTACTAAATTTAGTAAGCAAACAGTTCAGTAATACAACCTTTCGTTCAATTTTTACTATATTATTTAATTGTATTTAATCTAGAATTAAAATAATTTTTAATCTTTTTCGCTGTTATCTTAGGAGGGAGGACAAAAAATTGACGGTAGGCTCTCTCTTTTAATTCAAAGGGCCGCTGGTATTTAACGCGTAGGGTTACTAACAGAAGTGGAGGATGTTATAGAACAAATAAAACAAAGAAAAGCTTTTACACATACATATATTTTCTTTTCTTTCCTTTTTTATTTATTACATTTATTCATTCAAAATGACCCTCTGTAAAACTGGTCGATATCAGAAATAAGACACATAATTTAAGATGTGTTCAGTTATATTTCTAGTAAATGTCAAATCTATAAATGAATTTCCAAGTGCATTGGATAGCTACTTGGCACCATATAGAGATTAAAATGACGTTTCATAAAATCAAATGCTCTTTTATTTTGTTTGAATTTGACATTGAAATATCTTATCATAAATACACAGTCCAGTCACATTAATGTGACCACCACGTACTTTCCATGTCAGAGTTAAATAACCAATCACAGAAGGCAGGTGGCAGCACAGTGCAGTTGAGCGTATATAAAGGGTGTGTGAGGGCTTCGGAAAACATTTCAATCGTTGGCGTAATGCAGAAACGAAGCGATTTATCCGACTTCCAAAAGGGCATGATCATTGGCTTTCGGGCCAAGGGTGGAAGCATTTCCGAAACGGCTGAGTTTGTGAACTGTTCGCGTGCCGCCGTGGTAAAAGTGTACCGTGCATGGCAAAATGGGACTGTCCAAAATCAGCGACGTGGCAAATGTGGTGCACCACGGGCCATAGATGACAGAGGCGAACGACGGTTGCGGAGATGCGTTCGGGCAGATAGACGGGCTACCGTTGAGCAACTGACCACCAAAATGAACCAAGGGGCTACCAAAAGTGTCTCCCAAAGTACTATTCAGCGAACATTGCTGCGTCTGGGCCTCCGAAGCAGACGCCTGGTTCGTGCACCTATGCTGACTGCTGTTCATCGACGGCGAAGGCTAGAATTTGCACGCCAGTACAGCAGCTGGACGTCCACTGAGTGGCGACAGGTTGCGTTTTCGGATGAATCGCGTTTTATGCTCCATCGGACAGATGGACGTTGGCGTATAAGGCGTGAAACCTCTGAAAGGAACCACCCTGCAACCATTGCCGGAACGGTCCAAGCTGGAGGCGGGAGCATTATGGTCTGGGGAATGTTTTCCTGGCATTCTCTAGGTTCACTGATCATTGTGGAAGGCACAATGGATCAATACAAGTACGCATCTGTCCTTGCGGACCATGTTCACCCCTACATGCGCATTGTTTTTCCTCAGGATGATGGCATCTTCCAGCAGGACAATGCGAGGTGCCATACAGCTGCCAGTGTACGTGCGTGGTTCGAAGAGCACCAGGATGAGTTTACCGTCCTCCCCTGGCCAGCAAACTCACCTGACTTAAACCCAATCGAGCATATGTGGGACCATCTCGATCGAGTTGTTCGCGCCATGGATCCTCAACCGCGTAATCTAGCGCAGCTGGCCACGGCATTAGAGTCGGCATGGCTCAACATCCCAGAGAACACCTTCAGGGACCTATGTGACTCTCTTCCTGCACGTCTCGCAGCAGTCCGCTCTGCGAAAGGTGGTTATTCTGGCTTTTGACAGATGGTCACATTAATGTGACTGGACTGTGTAATAGGAACATCTGTATCTGCAGTAAGCTCTTCATCGATCTATAAAGTAGTCTATTTCTATAAAGTAGTAATATTTCATCAATGCGCTAAGCAAGAACATCGTTAAACCTCCTGAATTAAGAGTTAGATGAATCTATACGGATGCTCGAATAAATATTGACTGTCCACTAACAGTTACATCAGCAATACAAATATCGCCTTTTTCTGAATCCTGTATTCTCTTATGCCGCTTAACAGTAAATGTTGTTGGTACACAATCTCCTACACGTCTAATTTCTATAAATCACAATACTACTAGCTTGGCAAAATCAAATAAAATACAACAAACACCACCCGAACACTTTGACTGTCCACGCACGGCTGTCTACCCACTCACATATATGCGCGTACGCGGACTGAGCTTTGACTTCGCGCAACTTTCTCTGTTTTTGACGCGTTACTATGCATATATCCTTATCCAATTTTTTCAGATTTTTCGTTGTGTTTGCTAATGTGCTCTTTATTATATCTAATGATGTATTTAGATTGATCGTAACATTTGTAGTTTTGAAAATATGAGCATTCGCGCATAGCTCTAATAGCGTCTTATTTTTTGCTTTCCCATCAGATCATTTTATGAAGGAATGTAATCCTACTGTTACGGAATTTGTACTTAATTTGCTATTTTTAGTAGAATTGTAATTAAAACTGTTTTTTATTTTCCCGTGTAATGCAGCGCGTGACGAAATTTAAGAGAAAGCTACGCCGGAAAAGTCAAAATACAAGAGCATATGCATTTAACATTTAATAAATAGATATCTCGTAATTGTGTTAGCTATCTAGAAAAATCGAGAAATTACCAGACTCTTCTCGCGCATGATTTAAAAGCTTATAAAACCCGGATTGAAACATCTGAGCTTAGTAGTTGTTTTAAATGAATTGTTGTTGTTTACTTAGTACTGTTATTGATTGTATCGAATATAGGCGATGAGAAGGAATTAGCTTCCTCTGTTTTGACCTGAGTTCTCTTTACCGTTTTAGTAGTTTAAAATATAACTACTGTAAAATATTGCGATATTGTACGAATATCTGTGAGAACATTTTTCAGCATTTTGATTTATTTCTTGTGAAAAGAATAAATTTTATTAACTTCTAACGACTTGTGCATTCAATCCATCACGAACCCCTACGCACGCAACACTGCATTAAAATGATATCTGCAACAAAACAGGCTTTATTTTATTTTTATTTGAAATCAGAAAAGAAATCAAAATCAATTGAGTAGCAAATGCATTATACACTACATTAAAATGATATCTGCAACAAAACAGACTTCTTTATTTTATTTTTATTTTAAATCAGAAATCAACAAAATCAATTGAGTAGCAAATGCATTATAAAACTATTTCGACCACTACAAGATACGTATAATTTATACACCTGATAAAGTTGCTTATAGAGCAAAGCTACAGCAAATCTTGAAAAGTTAACAACGTATATTTTCTCAGTTAAAACAAATATCGCAGTTCTTCGAATTTAAGACGCATTCCTTAGTTTTGATTTCCCCAACACAGAAAAAGACTTTCATTCTAAGAAACCAAAATAAATAGCATCAAACGCTAAAACAAACTTTGCAAATATTTTTAGTAATAAAATTTCGTTCATTAGCAATAATAACATTGTTGCGTGCGTACGGGTTCGTAATAGATTGGTTGCACAAGTTCGATAAAAAGTTAATAAAATTTATTCTTATCACAAGAAATAGAACAGAACGCTGGATTTTTCCTCAAAGATATTCGTATAATGTCACAGTATCACGCAATATAATTAGCAGCTATATTTTAAACTATTAAAACGCTAAATACAACGCAGTCCAAAGCGTAGAGAAAGCCAATCCGATACAGCAGCTAAATAAACAACAATAACTCACTAAAACAACTGAATTGAGATGTTTTTCTCTGGATTTTGTAGCTTTTTAAATCGGCCGCGCGAGACAGTTGTAGCAATTTCTAGAAAGTATAAAGAGTAGAATTATGATTACGGCTAACATAGTAGTCAATTACATTTATTCAAATTAAATATCAGTTACGTAGATAAACTTTTATTCAATGTTAAATGCACATGCTCTTATATTTTTGCTTTTCGGGCACAGCTTTCTCTTAAAATTTGTCACGCGCCGCATTGCGCGGGGAAATAAAACAATTATTATTTAAGTGCACTGAAAAACATATTATTTCGGACTACTTAATGATTAGAAAAATCCGAACTAGGGAATCTAAGGCGCATTCCGTTTTTAGTTACGTTTATATTGGAAAAATGATGTAGCTTATGTTCAAAGAAATATGGTACTTTCTAACACTAGCAAAATTGTTAGAAACATTCCCATCGTTCATAGCATGCAAATACATAGAATAACCTGGCGAATTATAAAAAGAAATGTGTGCTGTGGTTAAGGGAAACCGATTCATTCGAAACTGCCCTGAAGCATTTTAGATGAATTTAACATAGATCCTCCCATCTAACAATTAATTAAACAGTGGCTGAAGTAGTTCTCAGAAATTGGAAGCATCTTTTTTCTGAGCAAAGGAAAGCATCTAGGCGTAACTCTTCTGACAAAAGAAGTTGGTGCCATCCATGTGTTTGAAATATCAGGAAACATTCCAATGGTCTTCCAAAAGTTATTTCTGCCTAGACAGGTTTTGGAACGGACGGCTGTTAAATCTAGAGTTCAGGAAACGGTTTCAAAGAAGTTAAAATTTAATCTTAATACGAAAATTGTGAGAAGTCTGTCTTCAAGGAAAATAAATAAAACCCGGATTGAAACATCTGAGCATAACAACATAAACATGAGTTTATTTCAATCCGGGCATCATAAAAATATTTAGTTAATTATGTCACGATAATCAAATCATCTTTGTTAATTCATTTAGGTAAAGTAGTTTACAAGGACCAAAATTCAGACTTCAGACTTAAGAAGAATAGTAATCGTACGGCTGCTTAATTTGTAGGTCTTGAATCCTATGTCATCTGATAATATCAATGAGATAGCCAAAAACCATTGTAGGGTATTCACTAGCCTCCATAACTGACACATTTCTCTTAGGCAAACCAAGCGTCAACTCGATATCCAGTAGCTGGATCTAATACTCTATTTTGCTTTAGCACCCTTCCTCCCCAAAAAATGTTGAACTTCAGTCCCTTAAATGTATTAGTTTCTCATTTTAATTTCACAACTATCCAAATGCTGAAATTTATCAATTTTTACTCCCTTCCTAAAAGGAAGATTTGTAATCGCTAAAAGTTTCGGGTATCATATTTCAACAAAAATATCCATTTTGACCGCCATCGAATGCAATTTAACGATGTTTTTGAGTGACATCCGTACATAAGGATAGAATAAAAAACTCTTCCCCTCCCAAACAAAATTATAAAACAAATTTAAAATGAATTTTGACGATATTTTTTGGTGGCGTTTGTGTGTATGTACGTTTGCATGTATGTATCTCGCATAACTCGAAAACGAGAAGCCTCAGAACGATGAAATTTTGTATATAGGACTGTTATAACATGTAGATGTGTACCTTCTATTTTCGTTGCAATCGGCCTCACCAAAAGTACATAAATATATATATATGTATATATTCATAATGAAAGTAATTAAAAGTAAATTAATAAGCCCAAGACTTGCGCTAAAGGTACAAAGTAATAAAGCAATAATTCACTATAATTATAAAAAGAAAACTCTCCATATTACATCTCCAAGCAACGGAAATTCAATTTAAAAACATTATTGAAAAGGCATTTTTTAGAATTTAAAAAAAAATTATAGAATTTTCAGTCCTCTTGGCTTTAAACACAGTTAAGGAAAAACTAAATAGCAAAAATGCCAAACTACTTATTACGACAACACTTTTGGTTAAATCTCTTAATACGTACTTGCATTCCAGTCATTTGGTTTTTAAAATTTTAAGGCAAGTTGGTTAATTTTTGCTTACTAGTTTGATTTTTAAATTTCTTTTTTACTACAGTTTTTAACTTTAATTTTATGGATTATTACTTTTAATCTTCTTATGATTTTTTAAATTTGTTCTTGAATCTACTTTTGTTTTCACTTTTGTATTTGAAATGAAAAGAGAGTGTAGGGGATATGTCTTCTAAAGTAAGCGTCTCGTTCAGATTAATTGTGCTCTTAGTGAAAAATTTTAATCTTAAAGGTTAAGATTATTTGCTTTTTAACAGGATTCTTTTGGTTTAGTGACTAATATCTTTATTTTGATTGAGTATCAATTAGTGATTTGAATTTAGCAAATAATTTGATGCTTACTTGGAAGTAAGATGAAATATTGTCTTATTTTAGTTACTGTTAATTGATGGTAGATTGGTTTATCCCCTTGATAAGTCGATTAATCTGCTATCAATAACAATAACTGGTTTTTCAATACCTAAAAAGTTTACTTTTGATTTTGGCATTTTTGCTATTTAGTTTTTCCTTAACTGTGTTTAAAGCAAGGAGGCCTGAAAATTCTATAATTTTATTTATTTATTTTTTTAAATTCTGAAAAATGCTTTTTCAATAATTTTTTTTTGAATTTCTGTTGCTTGGAGATGTAATATGGAGAGTTTTCTTTTTATATTCATAGTGAATTATTGCTTATATTACTGTGGTATATATATATATATATATATATCGACTCTGTTACTCGGCTCAGTGAGCACCGTTTCTTTATCCTTATATGTTTATAAATTGTGCATTTTTTGCTTTAAAAATTATTGAATTATGTTGTTCTTATCTTCTGTTAAGGGTTTTATGCCTTTTATTAACATTATCAAGACTTGTATTTCTCTTCATCTGCTTGGCGAACATGACGTGTCCTGACTAGACAGTGAGTTTGACTAGTGTAGCAAATACGACAAGATGATAATGGTTAAATTACCCCTTTATTTTTTCCCGATATCACAGGCGCTCCCGCACTTCGGGATACAAAGACCACTTGTGGTCTGAACGTAAAAATATAAGACTACTAACTAACTAAAATTTAAATAACAGCTAACTTTTAATATTTTACACAGATGACTAACACTAAGACTGGCCTTTTAAATTACTACGTATGTAGTACGTAAACTGCGGAAAACTACAATACGTCTTTAGCTTTCGAAGGGACTAAAACCTCTGGCCTTAAAGGCGGATAGTAACTGATAGCATGCTCGCGTGAAGACTAGTGGCAAGACGACTTGCTCTAATTTTTTTGGTCATAGCGGCAGCCATATTTGTTTATATTTGAAACTTAGCGGAATAGTGGGTTTGTTACCAACCTAGAGAAACTAAGCTTCGCAACAACAAAGATAACGCCCTCTTTTATTATTGCGAATTAAATCATGCTTAATCTGTTTTAGAATTTATTGGAGGAAATAAACGTTTAAGATTTACTTCGTAATTTTTAATGTGGGTATTTTGAGTTTTTATGCATTTTTGCCTTGTCGCGAAGTAACAGCTGAATTAATTGAATGAGAAATACTGAATCGTCTGTGAAAAACTGTTTCTTTCTTTCCTTCTTTTTATTTCTTTTATATACATCGTTTTAGATTTATTACATTATTTGAATAGAACATGTGGCAACGATTAGGTAATTCTTCATATGATATACGAATTTTTGTGCATTCTGAGTTATAAAATGAATGAGACGCAACGCTGTTAAGTGAACATAGCGCCAGAGGGTCGCTATGGTAAACAAATATAGTGAATTTTCAAGAGTGCATTTATTCTATTGTAGTTTATGCGCTATCGACGAAGTAGATTTAATTCAATCTAATAAGTTTAAATCAAATGCAAAATGCGTATAATTTAAGATTTCGTACAAGGAAGTCATGTGTTGTGCACATCAAATTTTTTTAAATCTGAATCTATACTATCTTTACTGCTTTGAAATACTAAGAAAGTTCAGTTTGACTAAGACTCTGTTGTCTTCCCTTTGAAAGGGACAATTTCTTCTCAGGCTGTTGAGTCAACATTTTCATACCAGAATTACCAACATTTTGATAACAGTTAATATTTTGATACCAGAATTCAGAAAGAGACATTAAGTTATTTTGAAGCAGGAGACATGATAAATGAGCAATGCACTCGCCGGGACTCGAATCTTGGACCTCTCGAATACACGCCGAGTGTGCTAATCATTACCTCACGAAGGCTTGCTAAGAAGGTGGGAGAAATACCTTATATATATTCCCCCCTTTTAAAGGGCGACTCGGAATTTGAGAACCGAGTCACCAAATCCTGGTGGTGGAGAATCGTCATCCACCACATTTTTTAGTCCGGGGGCCACTGTCGGAACAGTAGGTTATACAGGAGCAGGAGGCATGAAAAATGAGCAACTCCCTCGTCGAGACTCGAGCCTTGGACCTCTCGAACATGCGCCGAGTGTGCTAACCAATACAACACAAAGGCATGCTAAGAAGGCGGGAGAAATATACTCAGTCTAGGCTAGTACTCCTTCTGAATATCAGGACTTGAAATGATATCATATTGTCTATTACTATAAAATTGCTCTTGAATCTCACCGACACGTGCCTTTTTGTTCTGGAAGGGACGCGTCCTAACTTCTCAGTTATTAAAGTAACGATAAAGAACGCCTTTGCCTTATTCAAATTCCCTGAGACCTAAAGCCCTGGTCTTTTAGGTTTAAGCAGTAATCAGGCCTTGCACGGCCTTAAATGGTTCCTCTAACACACCAGCCAATTTATACCTATACCCAGTTTCCATATTTCCCTCCTATACAAGAATAGGACTTGATGGAGAAAGCCTTCGCTATAGAAAGACTTATTTTAATTTTTATTAGTCAGCAAAAGTCTGGATTCCTTCTGAAACTAGAATTCCGTATCTCTTTGCCCCAAGGATTGATTAAGAAAGTCTGAGGTCATAGGCCCAGCATTCTTTCAAAGTTTTCTGTTATTCAAATTCCTTGAGATCTTAAGACCGGATATTTTAGGCTTAGGCAATAATCAGGTCTTGCATGGTCCTATATGGTCCCTCTAACACAGCATCCAATTTATGCCTCTACCCAGTTTCCATATTTCTCTCCTAATCAAGAACGGAATTTGATGGAGAAAGCCTTTGCTATAGAAAGACCAAAGGTCTGGGCTCCTTTTGAAGTTAGAATTCTGCCTCTTTGCCCCAAGGATTGATTAAGAAAGTCTGAGGTCATAGGTCAACATTCTTTCAAGGGTTTCTGTTACTAAAATTCCTTGAGACCTAAAGACCGGGTTTTTAGGCTTAGGCAGTAATCAGGCCTTGCATGGTCCTAAATAGTCCCTCTAACACAATACCCAATTTCTACCTGTACCCAGTTCCCACATTTCCCTCCTGTTCAAGAATAGGATTTGATTGAAATCTCCATTACTGTGAATTTGGCAGTCATTCTAATAGGATGTACACAACTAAGAGCATATATTTTGAGAATCATAGAAGAATATCATTTATAATTATGAACTTTTAGCAAAAATAATGTCTTTCATAATTAATGCTTGAAAGAATCGATGTGTAGAAATCGCAATTTGAATCCTCCATACATAGCTACAGCAGCTTATACGGTGTGTATTGAAACATCTGGTATTAATTTCGATGAGAAACTAACTCGACAGTGTGACATCACTAGAGGCACTTTGTTTTGCCGTGGAATTCAAACCGAATTTTCTTCCACTATGAAAGAAAGCTACGTTTGTTTCTTTTTATGACGAATGCGTTTTGATAAGAAACCGCCGCTCTTATATCTATTTATGCATACCATGCAGGTAACCATCGAGAGTTGAATCATAAACGATTCGTATTAGTAACTCGAGTTTCGCCGGAAATAATGTTAGATAAACACAAAACAAGATGCAAAAAAGCGCCAAGACTTTTTTGGAATGAATTCGCGCATTCTGCTTGGCTCGTAATTTGTAGATACTCCCGTTATCTTATCATATGTCCTCCCTCAGCTGGAAGTGAGAATGACAAATTCGACACCTCTTATCGACAGTCGCCGACCATCGCTTTTCTTATCTTCAGAGCATCACTTTTCCATTTGCGGCAAGTGCAACGAGGTCCGAAGCACTTGTTGACGGCAAGAGGTGGGTCTAGTTGCCAACGTTTGTATAACATTCACGAAGCAGAAAGCCTGTTCCTCCAGAGTATTTATGTTTTGGATAAGTCTTCCATATCTAGTATTAAAATATTACAGTACTTTTAATATCGTTTAATTCGAATACATGATGATACCCTCCTTTCCTTTCAAAATGCCATTCTGGAAATCATATTCGTTTTACATGCCCAGGCTTAACATTTAAAAATTATATTAACATTATTTATCACTTATCTTTTAACTTGATGATGAAAGTAAAGGTCTACCATTTTGACGTTTACTTTAAAAATTAATTAATTACTTTAAGAGTTAATTTAAGAGTAGTTAACTATCTTTTCATTGAAACAACTTCGACATATCATGTTCAAATACACGACTGTTGAAATCATTCAAAAAATGTAAGGTCGTTTTACATATGAGGCTGCTTTATATGCAACCGAATACAATAATTTATTAAACAAAAAGAAAACTTAAACTCCTTTTTAGTGTCACATATTGATACAGGTGAGTTCCTCAATTTTTTTGTCATACTTTGTTTAGTTTTGGTTCTTTACCTTTCTTTTTAAACTTCGAGAAATTAAAAAACAATTTTCATTAGTGAATTGGGGATGTCAGAAATCTAGTTAAATGAATTAGCAATATGTCTCTCGGTAATGAGACCATAAGTGTAATTTAATTGTCCATTGATTCCATTTTTATGTTGCTTCTCATATTTTTAATTTTTCAAATTCAAGAAATTTGTGAATTTAATCGTCTATTCTGCTTGATGTTGGTATTAATTCTACATTCGTGCATTTGCAATTTCATTGTAAATATTCCACTCTTATTTTATTTTCAAATTTAAATTTGTCTTTTTATTACGTATTTTACTTTTTATTTGCATTTTTTCCCTTCCTTCTTTTTTATATTTACATTTATATATATATATACATATAAAGTGCATTTATAAGATAAAAAATATATAAATCAGCTTTATGATTTAATTTAGTAATAACCTCTTAATTGCCCCTCTCGATTCTAAAAATCATAATAAATTTTCCAGACTGCATTGTTTCTAGATTAACGTATGTCACATGGCCTGTGTAAAGCTAATAACGTAGCTAATTCGGAACCTGAATTCAAATTTTTGAAAACTGAAATCTTTCTAATCTAAACCAAAACCTTTTCTTAGTGAGCTTCCATATAGGATAACTGCGCATTTTAGCTTCTGCCTTTCTTTATGTAATTACGTTATTCCTCTGTACTATTTTCCTATCTCCACAGTTTTAAAAATATAAATGTTTTGGAAATAGGCACGATTACAGTGCCAAATAAATTGTGCCACAAACGTCAACTGAAATAAAAATTAATATTTAATCTTGCTCGGCAGCCAAATTTCCTAGTCATTACGGATTCAACATTTTAGAATCGCAATCTCAATCGGAATTCTTCCTCTTCAATATGGATCTACGTTCAAAGCTATCTACGTGCTTCGCCATCAACAGTGCTACGTCTTTTTCTATTTTTCATCATCATATACATATACACTGCTGGCCACCGTAAACGCAACACCCTGAAGGAAGCATGCAAATAACATGAAATTTACAACATGCATTAGCGGAGGTGAGACATGCAAATGATTAGAATTTGAGCGCAGATGGACATCACGCGCGCCTGTGGCGCCACGCTACTTCAAAGCGCTATTTAAGGTTTGGAGTTTTCGACGATTTGAAGTTCGGCAATTGTGTTTTTCTTGTGGTTTTTTTCAAAAAAAAAAACGATCAGTTATGCCTAGTAGTAAACAGCGATCATCGTTTGATCAGATATCCGAGTTCGACAGAGGAAGGATAGTGGCCTACCGAGAGTGTGGATTATCTTTCAGAGAAATCGGTAGTGGTGTTGCACGAAACCAAACAACTGTAATGCGGATATGTGACCGTTGTATGCAGCAGCGTACGACGAACCGACGTGCTCGATCGCATCCACCTCAGTGCACCACTTCACGTGATGACAGGAACATTGTGCGCATGGCGGTGACGGATCGTTCAGTCACATCACGAACCATAGCACAGCCCATTCAGTCTATAACGCATCATCCAGTGTCTATAACGCATCATCCAGTTTACAGCAGAGTGGTCTGTCTGCAAGAAGTCCATTGCTCCGTGTACCCTTGACGCAGAACCACAGATGACTCCGCCGTCAACGGTGCGATGACAGAAGGATGTGGACGACAGAATGGAATGAAATTGTCTTCACTGACGAGTCACGCTTCTGCTTACAACACCACGATGGTCGGATTCGAGTCTGGAGACACCGTGGAGAGAGGATGCTGAACAGCTGCGTTATGCGCCGCCACACTGGTCCTGCACCGGGTATTATGGTATGGGGCGGTATTGGATATCACTCTTGCACTCCTCTAGTACGCATTGCCGGTACTTTAAACAGCCAGTGCTACATATCCGAGGTGTTGGAGCCAGTTGTCCTTCCTTACCTTCAGGGCTTGCCCACAGCCATATTTCAACAGGATAATGCACGACCACACGTGGCACGCATTGTCCAAGGGTTGTTCGTCAATCGCCAGATTGAATTGCCTCCCTGGCCGGCTCGTTCTCCGGATCTTTCGCCGATAGAAAACATTTGGTCCATGGTTGCTGAACGATTGACCCAGCTTACATCCCAAGCTGCCACACCAGATCAACTTTGGCAACGTGTGGAAGCTGCTTGGTCTGCTGTATCCCAAGAACACATCTAAGTCTCTTTGAATCAATGCCGAGGCGTGTGGCAGCGGTGATCTCCAACAATGGCGGCTACTCTGGTTACTAATTCTGGAAGGAACCACACTTCACAGGAGTCTATAAATTTAATCATTTGATACTTGGTCAACATGTTATCTACTAAATAAATTTTGTTGTGATATCTCTTGTCTTTCTTGGTGTTACAGTTTGGGTGGCCAGCAGTGTATATATACTTGAAAGCTGACGTTGATTAAATAATCATCTTCATTTAAAAAAAAAACATACCATATTGCGGCCACAAACAATTGTTACACTATTTGTGCCTATTTCAAAACTATTACAATTTTGATGTATTCGCTGTAAGGAGCCAGGCCGAGGTATAGAAAACAAGTAAGTTGTATTCAGGATGAAATATTAATTCAGAACGAGTTAAGTTTCGATTCTGAACGTATTTGATTGGATAATTAATACTGCTGTAAAATTATTTTTGGTTGTGCGAGTTTCAGTTTCATTTAGATTACCAACATTATGTAAGAGTCATATGACTTGGGATTAGTCTGGAAATGACACAGTGCAGAAAAAAGTATTAGTATTATTAGAATAGAAAAGGGAAATGCCAAATTAAAAATTAAGTATTAAGGAGTTATTGTTAATTTTAATTATAATTTATATTTATGCATTTTTTATCTTACACGTAAGCACTTACCTTACATGTATTATATATAAACTGGCTCTGGGTGAAAGAAGCTGACGTTATTAAATACTTCATTTTAACTTAAATAGGCAAATTTCAATTTTTATTAACTGCTTTATATTATAGCAACTTATTGCACGTAGATAACGGATCGTTCTTCTTCGTGAAGTATACGGCCTTTGTAGGGCCTTGATTCCCACTGAATTTCCATGCAGTAACAGCTTTAAGAGGGATGAGGAAAGGCGACAGTCCGGGGCGGTAAATGCGCAACACCGAATAATCAAGAAGTTTGAGAGCAAGAAAAAGCCACCAAATATAGTAAGCCCAGCTCTGCAATTACACATTATATTTTGATTTTCGTTTCGTATTATCTTATAGATATATAATATACGAAACGAAACTAATTAAAACAGTAGTAAACATTGTGAAGCATATGAAAACATACTAATAAACAATTTGTATGAAAGATGTGATAACATGCCTACAAAACACAGATAAGCATGTCAGGACAGAGTGTTCGGTGCATATTCTTGGCAAACATCTTCGTGAAAGTACTTGAGTCCTGATCTTGAACAGGGTGGTAGAATATTGTGATTAAGTGGTAGAAGAACTGCACTTGAAAGGGATTTAAAATCCTCTTTTATTAAACCACAATTATATACAGCCACTTCCCAACTCGGGAGGGATACAGAAAATAATGACCGCCACTTGGCTTTAAACTAAACAATCAGATAACTTAAACTAAAACTAATTAGAAATTAAGTAGTCGTTGCTCACAGAGCTATAAACGCGAGGTTGTCCTCTATGCTAAAGGGTGCGTAGCAAGATTTAACTAATACTAACGCACTTAGAATTACTTCAATAAGTAATAGCGTAACAGCGCTACGGCTTAGAATTTAAATACTAGCTAATCAGGCGAACGTCGAATAGAGTAACAGTGGTCTGAGACTAAAAGCTCTCTCACACTGAAAGGTTTCTACCTTTCGTTTAAATACTACTTGGCTCCACTTCAAATTAGCATAAAGCTGAAACGCGCGCTTATTCTAACGGGAAGTTGAAATGAGAACAGATAGAAAGAGTCAAATTAAAATATAACTTTGTTAGTTTAACTAAAACCTTATAAGCAGTTTGAATACTCTTGTTCAGGTCCTGAATCCATCCATGTTTCGGTAATGTCTTCTGTTTATAATGTTTAGATGACTTTTCCATGAGTTAATGAATGCGCTGTGGTTTCATGTCTCCAAGTTTTGTACAAATTACATCTCAGATTTCGCCAGACCAAATTCTACAAATGTTGGAGGATCTGGACACTGTGCCCTATAGACTGACATGGCGCAACTCTTCTTGGAAAGTTCCTCACTATTTGAATGCTATCTGCAGATTTGACATGTTAGAAGACGGAGTAGTATAAAAACTTTAATGAATCGTCTCTGTTAAACCTTCTTACCAAACGTGTACCATTTGGAAGCTTTATCATTAATGTGTTTAGATGTAATTTTTGTATGATAACCATGTACCATGTGTAATCATGTAGCATTTGGAAGCTTTATAATTATTATGTTTAGATGTAATGTTTGTATGATAGCCACGTACCATGTACCATACGTAATGGTGTAGCATTTACAAGCTTTATCATTAATTAATATGTTTAGATGTAATGATGACCGCATGCTAGATGATAACATGTTTAGTCCTAATGATGACCACCCAACCGGTATAGTGGTTAGCGTTGCTGACTGCCGTGAAAAGGATTCGAATCCTGGAGAAGGTATGGATGTTTGTAAATGTATAGTATACTATACGTGCGGCATGGGGGCGCTCTAAGCATGCGGCGAGCCGAAAGTCCTGGTGATAGGAGAAGAGGGGTGGGAGACCCTCGGACCTTTCCCCTCCCCGGGGTGCTCTCCATCAAAATTGGGGGACGGAACTGAGCAAAATCGCACTGTCACCTGGAAGGTGCTTAAAGCTGTTGCCAACGATAAGTGTAAAACTGACGTTCCTTGCCAGTAAATATTTCGTGGGCTGAGCTGATGTTAAGGTCAAACAAGTGAGCATAAGTAACAACAAGAACAACACATGTCATGATGATCATTAAGATGTTTAGATGACTTTTGAAATTTCTCCATATGACATGCTTCCTATGACGAGATATATAATTCTTTGAGTGTATTGTTATAATGATTACCCGGGAAACTGTGGTACAGAAATTGTTAAGAATAAAATACCTAGTAATCGCTTTGAGTCTCTGATTTAAATTTAATGCCTAAATTTATCTCAAGTCTAGTAGAGTTATCGTCAAGTTTAGAGCTGCTTATCGTCGCCCTCGTTGCCTAATGGATAAGGCATCGATCTCCTAAACCGGGGGAGGGGGAGTCCACCTGAGGGTATGCGTGTTGTTTTTCCTTTTAACATATCTAGGTAAAGATATGTATCTCGATCTGGGAATAAAACTAAATTCCATGACTAGTTGGATATACAAGTAACGCTTCACTACTGCAATTGTGTTAATTATTTAAAGCCCAGTGAAATCGGAATGAGATTTGTTTTTAATTCTCATCCTGATTTATGAAACGTTTGCTAAAATAAATGCTTTACTGGCTTTTAACTTTATTCAAAGAATGGGGGAAAATGGACACGAAGTTACAAATTTGGAATTTAACAAGATTTCCTTAATTTTAACTTAAAATATGTATTATGGAAATATGTATTATGGATAGGGGTGGGTAATAAATGAGGTTTTTAAAATCTACTTCTGAACACTGTACCTGTTAACAAATTTATTCACTTTACCTTAAAGTATGATGTTTATATCATATAATTCTCAACTTCTATATTACTCTCAAAATATCAACTCATATAATATGTAAGGCCAGGATTATCATACTGTTACCAAATGTAAAATATATATATATATATATATATATATATATACATATCCTCCAACTGAAGTATAATATTCTCTGTTCTTTTTAAAAATATCTTTAAAGTTTATTTATTTATTTCATTTTTATTTTTTACATTGTTTCATACACATTGTATTTCGAAGCTGCTTAAAATATAAAAATTTTGGTTTTACGCGTCTGCTTATAATGCTGATAGAGTGAAAGGATATTTTTCATTGCTAGGTGTTCAGTTAATCAAGAAGCAGAATAGATGTGGTGTTATCTAGTACTCACACACTATAGTTTTAAGACATGTTTCGCTTTGATTTTTTAAGTTAAGAAACGAAGATTTATTGGCGAAAATACGTAGCTTCTAAGAAGTATGATTAAGCGGGTGATAATTACTTAACGGTGGTACTACTTTTTTCTTCATATTAGATTATAAGATTATTTTAATGTTGGTAGTGATGTTTTCTTCCAAAATAAAAATTTATTAGAATATATATAAATGAGTGCTATTTTTTTTTGTAATAAAATTACGCTTTAAGATTATTTTAATATTACGCTTAATTGAATGCTAGTATATATTGTTATGGATTTCGTATTTATTTAGAATTGCAATTAAAATTGTTTTATTTTCCCGTCCAACGCAGACGATTTTTAAAGCTACGTCGGACAAGTGAAAATAAAAGAGCGCGTGCATTTAATATTTAATAAGAAGAATGTTAGAATATGTAAAAATGAGTGCTATTTTTTTTTTTTGTAATAAAATGCTCTTATAAGATTATTTTAACATTAGCCTTGATTGAATGCTAGTATATATTGTTACGGATTTCGTATTTATTTAGAATTGCAATGAAAATAGGTTTTACCAGACTGTTCTAGTGATTAATAATTAAAAAGCTTATAAAAGCCGAATTAAAACACCTCAGCTTAGTAGGAGCTGTTTTAAGCAAACTGTTGTACCTAACGCTGTTATTGATTGTAGCGAATTCGCTGTGAGATAGAATTAGTTTCTCTGTTTTTGAATTGAGTTCTGTTTAACGTTTGAGATATTGTACGAATATCTCTGAGGAAATATTTCAGCATTTTGTTTTTATTTCTTGTGAAAAGAATAAATTTTATTAACTTTTTATCAACTTGTGCATTCAATCCATTACGAACCCGTACTATTATAAGTTTGTAGAGTTGTCTGTAATGATAAACCATAGGAACAAGAAGAAATTGACACTTTATTGAAATAAATAGCAGTTTATAAATAAGATAAATATAGGCAGCTGTCAGTAGATGATAGCAAGATAAATACCTATTAATAGCTGGAGGACAAAAAACAGAGAAATCACTTGAATGTGCTAGATACATCTCAGATCACTGATATTATTCACAAAGTAAACTCTAAAGCAATAATCATTGATGTAATCAAATAATTATGAATTGATTCAATTGGCTAACTCTTCGAAATGAACTGATTCTGGCCTTCAACGCAGACGCATTTATAGGGTTGCTCAGGCCTCTGGAAGCTTCAGGAAAAATCACTCCTAGGACTTCGAAAATGCATTTTCCGATTATTTCCAGCGTGTCTTTTTAAGTTAGCGAAAAATTTTTAAATGTAACCAAACTGGCAACAAAATTTTTTTGCCAAAACCTAAGTTTCTTCCTATACTACCTCAGTTTCTGATTAAGCTTTATTCGCAATTTAAAAGGGGATTGATTCAAAATTATAAGTTTCAGCCGGATACAAATGTAATATATTATATAAAATAAGCATTTCGAAACACAGCAACATGATTATAAATTTAATTTAACAAAAAAAATTATAACAAAATTATTGCACAGAATTCGATAAATTAATAAACAAAGTAACATAAAAAGCTATAAAAATGCAGTGAAATAAGAACACAAATTTGCATATATTTACAAAAATATATTATTTTCAAACTAAATGTAAGTGTTGTTGCATGCGTATGGGTTCGTAATAGATTCAATGCGCACAGAACTGATGATAGCTTGATAAAATTTATTTTTACCAAAAGAAACACATTACAGTTCTGGAATTTTCCACAGAAACACTCGTACAACTCTTCTCAGTATGACAGAGCACAATCGGTAGTTACACTTAAACTACTAATAACGTTAAACACAAAGCAATGCAAAGCGCATCTACTAAAGAGCGGATTTCTCACAGATACCTCAATACTCCCAAATCAGCTTTCTACTAACAACTACTACTCTACTCAGAAACTAGTACTTTGCTACTTTAGTGGCTACTCTGACGTTCAGAAGGAAGTTTTCGAGTCCTGCTCTTTCCATATTCCTTAGTGAACCCCGTCTGGGTCCTGGCGTACGTAAAAGTCCGTAATTAATTTTTCTTCTTCAGAGGTGGATCTAAATGGGTCAAAAATGATGCTGGACCCGGTCTTATATAGTTTTCACCTGTCCGTCGAGAGATCTCCAATAAATTCCATTTCTGGAAATTACTGGAAGGCATATATGGTTAAAGTTACATCTAAATTACGGATACGATTACAGTTGCATATGTAGATTAATTACAATTATTTACTTACAATACCCATTACAGTCATACAGGCACAGAACCAAAATGTCACCGAATTTTTGCCAAGTTTGGACGACTTATGGCGATATCTCGTCAATTTAGCGAGATAGCCATTTACTCAATGTTAAATAGACTTGCGCCTGTATGCTTACTTTTCCAGCAAAGCTTTGCTGATTAGATTTTCATGTTACATAACAGAAAAAAATACTATAATTTCACTTAAAATTTCACAAAATTAATTTACGAATGTACGAAATTCGTAACAATACTGATTTCCTTTAAAAAGAACTCATGGCACGCGAACTGTTCTTTGAAGAGGGGGGGGGGAGAAATTAAGGGGGGGGGGGGGAGAAATCTGATGTGAACACCACATGACTTCCTTGTATAGCCTATTAAATTATAAAGATTTTTTCCTGCATTTCATTTAAACTTATTTTGTCGAATTTCATTAGAGATATATTTCTTATTTAACTATTTCAGTTCTCACTTCGCGGCAAAGCAAAAATACACAAAAGCTCAAAACATCTTCACTAAAAATTTTAAAATATAAAAAAACATAAAACACCAAATAGAGTTAAAATAGTTTTAAAAATATTTATATAATTAAAATTAGAATTTTTACGAAAAAACAAGCAATTCGGCCAGCGAACAAGAAGGCAGATTTTTCCGTGCATAAAACTGAAAGTTTACTTTTCATCCCAATCAGCAAAAGGCATTGAAAGTGCAGAAACTGAGTTCACTATTCTACTAAGTTTCAAATGTAAACAATTGACAGTTACTTAGGCTTAACTTGCCATTTAAACTTTTAAATTCATAATTTTACAACCATTGCATGCAGATTAATTAAAGGCATAAAAAACCTTAACCGGAATATAAAAACTACGTAATTCAATCACTATTACAGCAAAAAATGTATAATTTACCAGCATATAAGAATAAAAAAATCTAAGATCACCCAGCCAGGTAACAAAGCGGAAATATATATATATATGTATATGTATACTACTGGTGCAGCCGATTGCAACGAAAAAAGGGAGGTGCAAGTACATGTCATAGCAGTCCCATAATATAAAATTTCACCGTTCTACAGTTATTCGTTCTTGAGTTATACGAGATACATACATATGTACGTACGTAAAGACGTCAAGAAAAAATCTCTTCTGAATCCATTTTAAATTCAATTTACAAAGAATTTGGCAAAAACGGTCCTTTATTCTATCATTACGTACAGCTATCACGCAAAAACATTGTTCAAATATTTCCGAGAGCGGTTGAAATGGATATTTTCTATTCAAAAGGATACCCGAAATTTTTCGCGATTACAATACTTCCTTTATTTCGTACAAGGAAGTAAAACACGGAGTTTTAACACTGGTATATGATTATATAAAAAGAAGCTTCTTTAAAGGAAAACAATATTTCAGCAAGAATAAAACGGAAAAAAAAATTATTATTATATTGTTACTAACCACGATATTAGTAAGACAATAAATGATCTTAAAAATCCTAAATCTGAAAAAAAAAAAAAATTATGATTGTTGATTGAATGTTACTGTTTCATATATTAAAATAAATGTTAAAGCATCTTGCGATCGTAAAATGGCGCTTTAAATTTAACCTACATTCACTGGATGAAAGCGAATTATATTTCCGTAAGTTCCAGTTATGGCTTGTCTAGACTGATTTGAGATTTGACAAGCTAGGTTACATCGATGGCGCTTTTAATACTAAGGAAATTTCCACCAGACATTATGGTGAAAAAAAAAAAGAATTAAAGAATAAAAAGCAAAGAAAACATTCTGATTTTTTGAAAGGCGTGCATAAAGATGAATGACCTAAACAGCTGGCATATAGGCAGTCAAATTCTCTCCGCCTCCTTTCTTTCTTTAAAAAGAAAAAACAGTAATAATAATAATAATAATAATAATAATAATAATAATAATATCGCCTTAAAGATAACAGGAAACCTTATAGGAGTATTCCTACAACGCAGTGTTAGATCTGATTTACTTAATTAATATCGCCATGTTAAATATGTACCAAAAATTTAACAGCAATGCAGAATAAAGACCTCACATACCTACGGGCTAACTGCATGAGCGTTTTCGTGGTTTTCCCCATGCGTAACGTGTTAATAGGAGCCAGTTTCCCTTAGAAAGTAGTCCACGAAATCATCCCTCCCTTCCGTATAGTGCCTTAGCGAGGAACACGTAAAATAATAATAATAACGACATAATAATTGCGACAAAATTCCTACTTTAAAAATTAGCTCTCAGAAGTTCAAAATTATAGAATACAAAATCTTACACTTCGAATGAGTTGTTAAAAGTCCAATGAGGGATTATTGTTTTCGTTTTGCGATTTTGCGTCGAATCACTCTGAATGTCCGTTTCACTTTTCAAATTGTTGCCACCAAATATTATAGCCCTTTATTATATTTGAAGAAATTAAACAATGAAGAATCTGCATAAATTGTAAGGTTTTAGTTAAACTAATAAAATTTTATTCTAATTTTTCCTTTTTTATTTCTTCTCATTTCGACTTCCCGTTAGAATAAGTGCGCGTTTCAGCTTTATGCTAATTTGAAGTGGAGCCAACGACTATTTAAACGAAAGGTAGAAACCTTCAGTGTGAGAGAGCTCTTAGTCTCAGACCACGGTCACTCTATTCGACGTTCTCCTGACTAGCTAGCATCTAAATTCTAAGCCATAGCGCTTTTACGTGATTACTTATTGAAGTAATTCCAAGTGCGTCAGTATTAGTTAAATCTTGCTACGCACCATTTAGTTTAGAAACCAACCTCGCGTTATAGCTCTGTGAGCAACGACTATTTCTAATTAGTTTTAGTTTAAATTTATTTGACTGTTCATTTTAGACCCATGTGCGGTCTCTACTTTCTGTATCCCTCCCGAGTTGGGAAGTGGTTGTAAATAATTGTGGTTTAATAAAAGAGGATTTTAAATCCCTTTCAAGTGCAGTTCTTCTACTACTTAATCACAGTATTCTACCACAGAACATAGCTGCATTCAGCTCCCTGTTCCAGATCAGGATTTAAGGATTTCACGAAGATGTTTGCCAAGAATATGCACCGAACACTCAGTCCTGACAAAATGTATACATGTTTCTCGTATTATATGATCAAACAACGGTACCTAGAGCCATCCAATTTTGAATGACGCAATCTTGCTGCGAATATGGGCATCTGGAAGCCCAAATTTGAAATTTGGAATTTGTTTTATTATCGATTTCATATTTTGTAAAACTTTAACCAATTTTCGATTTACAAACTCAAGGTTTTCAAAGCGAGCAATGGCAACATTGTACAGAAAATCCAGTGCATGAGACTGTGTACAGGAAATTCTAAAGATATGCTCAATTTAAAATTATTTTGCGATCTTGATCTTGAACTGAATTTTATGGTTGAAGGGCGAAGAACATGATATTTAATAAAGATAACACACAAAATGTTTAAAAAACGCCCCTTTGGACGTAATTTAAAATCTGTAACCTTTCAGTTTTTTTTTTTTAATTAAGTCTCGTAGAGACTTATTTAATAACGAAAAATCTAAATTATTCAAGACGTCGTTGTGCAGTCGTTTCCCTCGATTGTTTGCACTTAGTGCTTCACTTGGGTGATAGTATTTCCTATATTACTACGGCAAGAAACCTGAGAAATGAAAACAATAAACATCTGAAACAGTTTTCCTTCAATGTGTAGGGTTCTCCCTTAGTTCTCTAACCAGTTATTTTAATTTTGGTATCTTTTCTGAATTCTCTTATTTCTCATCACATTTCCTCTCCAGCATGCAAATTATATAGATGAACGAGAATGTTTAAACGGGTGAAATGAGAAGGTTAGACAGAGCGTAATTTCGCTAGTGTAGCTCACGTTAGCTATTTTGTCCTCCAGCTCTTAATCTTAGGAGCGCCTACGCATTTTTGTCGTTTAGGTAGCCTATCGCCGGTGTAGGTTGCTGAGTCAGCCTGTTACATTCGATTAAATTGTGTAGGCCCTACATCTTGCCTTTTGAATTTTATTGTTAAATTACCTTACCAGGACTACTGTTTCTTCTAGTTGATTTTGCAAACATAACTGGAGTCCTGAGTAGAAACAGGGAGCTTACTAAAAGCTATGTTCGTGCGTGTGTAGAAGATACAACAAAGATAAGAAGGGCTCAAATTACCCTTTATTTGCTTATCGATTTTACAAACGTTCCCGAACTTCGGGATACAGAGACGGGATACAACCACTTGTGATCTGAACGTAAAAGAATATAAGACAACTAACTAAAATTTAAATAAGAGCTAACTTTATTAATATTTTACACAGATGACTAACACTATGACTGGCCTTTTAAATTACTACGTCTGTAGTATGAAAACTGCGGAAAACTACAATACGTCTTTAACTTTCAAGAGGATTAAAACCTCTGGCCTTAAAGGCGGCCAGTAACTGATGGCAACAAGCGTGAAGACTCGTAGCAAGAGGGCTCTCTCTCCTTCTACCTCTTGGCAAAAAGCCACAACTTAAATACTTGAGCGTTAGCAAGTACAAGTTGCTTAAACATAATCACGCGTTATTTCTGGCCGGAAGTGGAAAATAAGAGATAATAGCGAAGTTTTAAAATAAAATGAACTTTAGTGAACTGAACTTAAATTCCTTATAACCTTTAAGTTCTCACCGCAAGTAATCGGCGCTATTGTAAGCGCAAAGTCCGTGCCACCCCCCTTTCTGTCAAAGAGTTGTGCTTAATAAAAAGAGCTTTCTACACCCATTCCCTGTTCTGTTCATGTTCATGCATGTGGAAGAAGTCGCCAGGTTAGATACTACGATCTAGTCACGTTGCATGATAGGTAAAAAGGCCAGAGCTTACAGCATGATGTACTTATTGTGACGTGATAAAAAATAATTTATTTAAAAAGATTACAATATAAGACCGTCTGGTCTATCTTCTAATGTAACAGTTGAAATACGTGTAGAAACTACACATTAGAAGAGTAAAAAGAACCCTTTATTAACTCTTTTAAAGTTCAAAATGCGTCGACGTGACGCTAACACACTACGCCTCACTCGGGCGATAACTCAACTAACAAAAACTAAACTAAAAATTCGGAGATATTAATAAGTAGTAGAATTACGCTACAGGGATTAGATAATCCCGTTTCCTAAAACAGAGTTGAATATCTAGTGGCAGGAAAGTAATAACTGTTACGCCACGTTAACCAGCAATAAATGCAGAAACAGAAGCTCGCGCTACAAAAAGTACAGTGTTCGCTGAAACTCTGCAACTTCTCTTCTAGAACTTGGTATTTAAACCCTTTCTCCTCAAGGTAGAATTTGCCTTAATTCACGATCGCTACCAAATTTAAATATTCTGTCATTGACAATTAGGGGAATGAAGGCTTATAGGAAAGGAAATGTAACTTTAACTGGTTAGAAAATAAATATAAATCCCCACAACAAAAAAATTGTTAATTTTCGTGGAAGTAATTTTAGCACGCGAAAAAAGAGGGAGAAGAAGCTGTGTCTAGAGCTAGCGAAATTCAGAATTCATCCTATAGAAATCGAACAAGAACGTCTAAACTTAAACGAAAGTCTAGAGCTCTATTTGCTAAACACGGATTCGTCTTCTTAAAGAAGTTCAAAACTTAAACAAATGCTTGATTCTTCTGTATTAGAAAACTCTTGTTCTTCGCAATAATGCCCGTCATCGGCTGAGTGGTAAAGTCACTGAAAACTGGTAGTTCAATCCGTATCCAAAGCTAAATATAAATGGGCTGGCTGTACTAGGATTTCCGTCAATTTCCTCATGTGTAATGCGAATACTAGCTACTTCCTCTACTTCCTCCTTCCTTAAAAATTCCTCCACGAAGTCACTCCTCTCTACAGGCGTACAGCCCTCCAGTTGCTTTTTTTTAATCAATTAACTTAACCATCTTCAAAGGATATAAAGATCTGTTAAGAAAATTCAAACAAATAAATAAATATAACAACCCCCCCCCAACGAAAGCATAAAAAATTTTCAAAAAGTTAAAACGAATAAACAAATAAAATAAGAAAAATCTTATGATTAAAAGGAAATTTCATTCTGATCTTAGTATATAGGTTTCTGTTTAACACTTGTTAAATCAATTAAGCTAAAAAACTATAAACTTACCATTTAAATATTAATTGCTTAGTAATTAAAGGATTAAAGTTAGTTAACATAGAATCTTAAAATGAGCTTTTCAAAACAGGCAGATGGCACGGGGGGGAGAAGAAAGCTGTAATGCTACTTAATCTTAAATTAACTTGCGAGAAGACATGTGCTCATATTTAACGAAGAAATGATTTCATTACCGTATTTCTTAACGCATTTTTCTTCTATCCCCCCTAGCTTTTTAATTCCAAGTTCTGAAAATCTTAGAAATATTCACGTAATTTTCCCTTCCTGAACGAATTCTCCTAAATTTTAAAACAGATTCGTCCCCGTAGTCCTTATTTTGCTCCTACTAACAAAGACAAAACGTCTCAAAGCGAAGTCACGCGAAGGTCTTGGCGAAACTTTCCCTGCTACTGTTCAACTTTATGCAAGCCTAATATAAGAACCGACCCATTACACCACTGCAAGCATGAACTGACATTCAGTCTACGATTCCGCTGTGTTGAGTCAGCTGCATATTCGCCTTCTCTAATTATTTATGGATAATTTGAGGCCTAAGGAATAACCATAACAAGAATAAAAACGGGCGAAAATTCAAGTTACTGGGAAGTGGAAACAAAGATATCGTATTAGGTTATTGTAATATTAATATTACTATGTATTCTTATTGGAATGTAGGTTTCTTTTAAATAAATAATATTGTGATAGTGATTTGTAGTTTATCCATAACTAATTTTTGTTATGTTCTTACTGCAACCGCATCCTTCAAAAATTAAATTTTCTGCAAAAGTTTTTCATCTCGATTTTCGGATGGTGAAATTGATAAAAAAAAGGGGGGAGGAATACGATATGCAAAACATAGATGTGCATTGATTTCTTTGGCTCTATGCGCACGAAGTTTGCAATAAACATTTATCTCAAGGTGCAACATTTTCTGTTTCGCCTATTTGCCAACACTTTCTCCTTTTGCACAACGGAAAAGCACCGAACTGAAAACAAGAAAAATACCTTGAAAAGCTCCCTTCAAGATGTTCAAAAACCTGATGCTATAATTATGATTTATTAAGATTAAAGCCATGTCAGTTTTTTCCTGACAGAGATATAAAGAGCAATTTTATTTCGCCTAGAATAGTAGATCTCAATCTTTTTTTGCCACATGAACCCCTTTCAGCATTACTAGATCATTTCCATCTCCCTTTCCAAACTCGAAAAATACGTGTCCACTTATTACATTTAAGTATTTTTTTAACGGCACAGCAGGTGGAGTCAGATTGACCACATCCCCCCTCTGAAACTATTCTTCCTAGGGGAGAACCTCTGACCTAGAAGCATAAAAGGCTTTTTCCTACAAGAAATTCATTTTATTTACGTAAAGTAATAAAAATGTTTTAGAAGTTCCGCACGTAAAAAGTAAACGGATACTTAAATAAACGACTTCTTTAGGTTGAAGGCGCTGATATAAACAAGTGCAGCAGAATATAATCATTGAATTAAATTTTATTATTGATGCACGTAGCAATATATAAGCAGAAATAATAAATTATAGCCGAAGTGCATAATATACAAAGCTTCAAACAGCATTCGTAAATTCTTAAGCAACATTTGTAAATTGTTAAGCAACATTGAAATAACATTCAAAAATATGAAAATAATATTTTTCCTAATAACATTTTTCATGAAGCCTGTTTAGTATTTATATTAAAAGTATAAATGCTAAACAGGCTTCGTGAAAATTTTTATTAGGAAATAAATATTATTTTCATATTTTTCACGTTTGCGTTGCTTTAATATGAAAAATAAATCACAAATGTATATATATACATAAAATGGGAAAATTCTGGATACATTTAAGATTCGATCTTTCGGTTTTAATTGAGTTGTAAAGTTTTAAATGAAAAAAAAATTTTTTTTTCTCTCAAATGTGTTAGAAGAACGAAACATGCTTTTATGAAAGTTTAATTCATTTTCCCCTGATGAATTCTGAACTGGAGTTTCAGTAAAAGGAGATTAATATTTTTATTGTCATATTTTTATATTTTTATAGCTGTTATAAGTTTTATTAATTTTTCATTTTCGCATTTTTATTTTTCGAGTTAATTTTCTAATGAATTCTTATATTAATTTTAATGATACGATGTATGACGGTTGCAATTATTAATATTGTTAGGGAATTGCCTTGTTTTCATTCCAATTTACTTTTACTTTTCATGCTTTAAGTTTAATATCCTACAATCCTGCAGCTATAGCGCAGGACAGACTAATTTTTTTTTTTTTCAATTTTTGGCAAATTACTGTGTTTCTGAATTTTGCATATTTTTTCTTTTCGCATTTTTTTTTTTTTCTTTTTTTTTTTTTTTTTTTTGTAGTTTGTTCCACGGATGAATTCTTATTTTAATTTTGATATGTTCAGATCCTCTTATTCACGATTGCAATTATTAATATTGTTGAGGAATTGCCTTGCTTGGGTTCCAATTTAATTTTAAGTTTAGATGCTTCAAGTTTAATTTACTTCAATCCTGCAGCTATAGCGCAGGACTGGTGAAAAAATTTTGTGTTTTAAATTTTTTGGGCCTATTATTACCATGTTTTTTTTACATACATATATACTTTTGTGTTTATTTTATATTTTATTATATATGAGTTATATATATAACTTAAATAGGCAAGGGTTTCATTTTTATCTTGCGATATCTCATTCGTGGAAAACGTGTGATCTTTTTTATAAATATTTATACTTAACAATAAAAAAATCACAAATATAGAACTGCAATGATATGAAGAAAGCTGCATATGGCACATGCCCCATCAGAGAACAGTGAAGCTAGTCACGCAGAATACTAAATGTGCTCTCTTTGAGAGTCAGGACCATACGACAGCTCTTGATTTAGACGGCTTTTGTGTATACTTACTGTTAAACTTAGCCAAAACTTGCCGCGGGTCATTTGTTGCCGTTATGCCTCATCAGCAGTTGTTAACAAATGATCTTCGGCCATGCTATCAAACAGAAGACATGAAAAATCCATTTAGAGCAATCACATGGTTGAGATACCAGCTATCAATATCCCAGAAAGCGATCAGTATGACCCCAGAAGATAATAAGTAATCATATTTAACATCAACGACATCATATTCTCTAAGGAGATCGCTTCCACAGAAACCCGGAATGATCTGGAATCAAGGGAGAGCAAACTTAAGACAATTTCAACAGGTAATTTCTAAGAACTAAGCCAAACAGAAGGGAGAACCAGAGCTTAAATTGCGCCGGAGCCCACCGACTTGTGGCTCTTGTACTTCTTAGCTTTGGAGACAAATTCAAATTCTAGCCTGAGCATACCGGAGCCCTAAATACTCCGGTACTTCTTTTATGTAACTGAACAACAATTTCAGTAGAAATTTGATACTGAAAATATTAGTTTTAGTAATAAAATTATATTAAAAATCTCTTATTAAATTTTAATTTATCTCTTTGCATTTTATTTAATTTTAATTTTTTAATTACTTTAAGCTTTAATTATTTAAATAGATAATAGTAAATTGATTGAATAATAATTATCAATTAAACAATAGTTGATAAATACTAATATCAATTAAATAAGTATTAATTAATTTGATAATCATTGACTGTTTAATTTTTAAATTTTTAATGATTTTAATAGTCGTTTTATTTATTTATTTACACTTGTTCCTCTTTCTTAATGGTCCTCCATAGGGTTCCGGCACTTCTACTTTTAGAAATAAAGCCGTGGGGAGAACAAGAAAATTTTTAAATATTCGTTTTCTCGATTTGCTACTTCTGTGCAAGTAGATTAAGGAATTTAATTGATATTTAATAAACAGTTAGCTTAATTATTTTCAGCTAATTATAAAAACTTATATCATCAGACAACTGTGCGGCTACTGAGCACCCGGAAGTTGTCAAGCGTATCAGCTGCTTGACCGGCCATTCATCAGTAGTAGCCCAAAATGATCTTGTCTTAATAGCGAAATCATTCAAAACTTTTAAAATCTGGCACAAAATTCCTGAAAATCTTCTACATTGAAAGTTTTATTCAATTGCTTAGCCGTGATCGTAATCTGCATGGAGTTACGAATCTGTGTAAGAAGAACTGCTAGCCTTATTTAGTTTATTCCAACCGCATGTGGTTTAATTCGCTTCTTATATTAAAAATAAATTACTGTGAACCTTTTAAATAATTCAGACATTTTTAACTGACTCTTCTACTAAATTATTAATATATACCTTTATGACTTATTTAACTTTGTAAGGAATTTCTCCCGCCTTCTTTGCATGCCTTCGTGGTGTAGTGGTCAGCACGTTCAACGTGTGTTCGAGAGGTCCGAGGTTCGAAGCCCAGCGAGGGCAGTGCTCATTTTTCGCGTCTCCTGCTTCTAAATAACATAATGACTCTACAGTGGCGCCCGTCTACAAGATGGTGGTCTCCACCACCAGGATTTGGCCATTGGATCCCCTAATCTCCAGTCGCCCTTTAAAAAGGAGAGTATATAAGGTATTTCTCCCGCCTTCTTCGCATGCCTACCTGGTGTAGTGCTCAGCGCGTATTCGCGAGGTCCGTGGTTCGAGTCCTGGCGACGGCTTCGATCATTTTTTTACGTCTCATGACTCTACAACTCGACCTCTTGAAAATGAAAAAGGAAAAGTAGATTCTTTTTTCATTTTATTGCTATTGATGCGCAAGTACAATGGGTTTCTAAAGTCCCGGACCCATTTTGATGTTTAATAACTCATTAAGTAATAAAGATAGATTAAAATTAATAACATAAATGGTTAGATAGACTCAGAAAGTTTCATGACCCTCGTCAATGAACTTCCACGTGTGCCCCCTTCGTCGCAGGGAGAATATCAAGTCGACATTCAATTTCACGTCAGGTACCGGCAAGCACGTCGGCATCCACAGAGGCTATTGCGGTTGTAATTCTGGCTTTTAGGTCATCTATGTTCGACACAACTCCTCCTGTAAATGTGATCCTTTACAAATACCGAAAGGGAAAAGTCCAGTAGCGTTATATCAGGTGATCTGGGTGGCCAAGGAACGTTTCTTATCTACGACACTTCCAGTTTCTAGAAAATTCTTTTTCCACCGCAAGATGCTGCTTTTGGATGGAGGATCTTTTTGGTAAATTCTTCTGCAATTTCTCTGTGTTTGCAATTTCTCTGTGTTTGCATTAGGGATTTCGTTTCTATAAACCACCATAAAATCTGTGCTTTCTCTTGTGGAGTATGCATTCTCCTTAATATCCGGTCGAATAAAACATCACATACAAAAGTACTAGAACAAACACATCAAAAGTAAACATAACATTGCAATAGTTGCCACAAACAAAAGAGACAAAAATGCAATTAATAAGCAGACGATATTTAGAAAAGTACAGATATTTAGACTGGAAAATGAAATTATCTGAAATTAACCACACGTGCAGACGATATTTACAAAGGTAAAGATATTCAAACTCGAAAAGGAAAATATATAAGTTATTCTATCAATAAATTCCATAAGTTTGTTTATATCGTCATTATTTTATTAATTATTAAACATCAAAATGGGTCCGGGACTTTATAAACACCCTGTATATTTGAAGCTTCCTTTAGCGGGCATTCATGGACTCAAGGATTTTACCCGTTACCAGGGAGAGTCCGTTAAATAGGAGTACCTTGGTCTCCTATTTCGAGGATAAAGAAAAGCCGAAATTGTCCATTAATGAAGAGTGTCCATTTAAGTGCACAGTCCTTTTACAGAGACTCGAGTATATTATGCTTTCGTGACGGTACCATTTCAAAAATTTTGCGATTAAAATAAATCGAATTTCAGGTTTATGAGCTTTAATTTTTTTTTTTTTTTTTTTTTGCTTTACAAAGAAGTTAAATATGTGTGTGACATGGACATGTATATATAACCGCATAGCTCATTTGCATTTTCATACTGAATGAGTTTCCTTTTTCGATTTTTATGGTTCAAAAAGGGGAAATGTTTAAAGATTTTCGAAAAGTTTTCTTTTCTGTTATCTAAACTAGAATAGTGGAATATAATAGGAATAGTATTTCCCAAGCATTTCAGTGCGATTACCATTTAGTCACTGACCCAGGAAATATTTATATACAACTGAGATATTCGGGATAACTCCCAGGTTGAAAACAATATTGTCGCATTATGATATTTATCGCCACCGTCATACGTTTACTAACTCGGGGGGGGGGATGCCCAGAATGAAACAGTGTAATAAAGAAGTAATAATAAACACACTGTTACCTTAAAAGCAATTAGTCGGATTGTGAAAAACAGAGAATACCTAAGGTGTTTATAAATTTGATTCACATACTGCAAATTAATCACATTTATTATAATAATCGCCTGTTCATAGTAGTAAATATGATAAATCACTGCTTAATTAACAGATGTTAAGTATAATCATCAGTGGCGATGCACTTTTACCTTAAAAGCATTATAGGTACTAATTCCAAGTACAATAACTTGTTTTTCGAACCTAAAACATTTGTATTTATATTTTTAAAAAAAGTATTCGTTTTTACTTCCTTGTACGAAGTAAAGGAAGTATTGTAATCATAAAAAATTCCGGGTACCAATATTTCCACGAAAATATGGAATGCAATTTAACTATGTTTTTGCGTGACAGAATACGTAAGGACAGAATAAAGGACTCTTTTTCGCCAAACGAATTATAAAACTGATTTAAAATGGATTCTGAGTAGATTTTTTCGTGGCATCTGTACGTATGTACGTATGTATGTATGTATCTCGAATAGCTTAAAAACGAGTGGCCTCAGAACGCCGACATTTTGCATATAGGACAGCCATAATATGTAGTTGTGCAACTCATTTTTTGGTTGCAATCAGTGGCACAAAAAGTATTATAATATATATATGTATATATACACCCACTGTGTTACTCGGTTCCATGAACTCAGTTTTTTATTCTTATATGTTGGTAAATTGTTCATTTTTTGCTTTAAAAATGATTGAATTATGCTGTTCTTATCTTCGGGTTAAGATTTTCATGCCTTTAGTTAATCTCCATGCAATATTTGTAGAATTATCAACAATTTAAAGTTGTTTATGTGCGGATAAGACTAATCTTGGTTTACCATAGCAGTCATTTTTATTTACATATGAAACTTAGCAGAATAGGGAATTCAGTTTCTGCACCTTCAGTGTCTTTTTGCCGAGTGGGACCCAAATTAAACTCACTTTTGTGCACCAAAAAATCTGCCTTGTTGCCTGTTGGCCGAATTGCTTGTTTTTGCTTAGAAATTCTAATTTTAATCATAATGTTTTTTATTGTTTTAACTGCATTTGGTATTTTATTTATTTATTGTTTCAATTTTTAGATAGTTTGAGATTTTATATGTAGTTTTGCCTTGTCGTGAACTGAGAACAGAATTAATTGAATGAGAAATATATCTTTAATGAAATTCGAGGAAATAAGTGTTTCGTATTAGCAACAAATGACGTCTCCAGTCTGTCTCATACAGTGGAGAATGTTTACGAGTAGCTCACACGCATTAGGTAAGTGTCGCGGAATCGTCTCTAAAAAACTGTTTCTTTTGCATTTTTTAAATTTCTTTTACACATCGTTTTAGATTTATTATAGTATTTGACTAGCACATGGGGCAACGGTTAGATCTTTTTTCGGATGATATAATTTTTGTGCGTTCTGAGTTATAAAAAATGAATGGGATGCAACGCTGTTAAGTGAACCTAGCGCCAAAGTGTCGTTATGGTAAACAAATATGATGAATTTTAAAGAGCGCATTTATTCTATTGTGGTTTATGCGCTATCGACCAAGTAGATTTAATTGAATTCAATAAGTTTAAATAAAGTGCAAGAAAAAATTAGTATAATTTAATATTCCGTACAAGGAAGGCATGTGGTGTACACATCAGCTTTTTTTTTTTTTTTTTTTTTTTTTCTGTATTTATGAGACTCTCACAGTGTCTATCTTGTAAATAATCTAGATTTAAACTCAAACTTCGGCGATAAAATAACTATAATCAATAAATTACTTAATCTTGAATCGGTGAAATCTTATCAAAAAGTAAAAAAGTCTAAGAACGTTCTGAAACTAATTAAGGAATTCACCTATTCCTTTCCTCTCACAATACGTTTTGTATAAAATTTAGACATGTAAATTAATAGGCTTTATTGCACAAGCGCCCATTTTTCAGATCACATTGTTTAATGAGAAACGAATTTATACTGATACATTTCGCTTGAAATTAAGTCATTTTTCATGCAAAATTTTTTTTTTGCATTTTCGCTTGAAATTTGAAATAGCCTTATGGACTATTATTTTTCGTCGTGAAATCGCTTAACAGATTATCCTGCACCATGATTGGTCCATGTGACCCCCAAGCCCAAAAAAGGAATAATCAAATTCTATCTAATTAAACAAGAATTACGTAGCATAAAACTCACCTCTCCATAGTTATTAGATCATTATTATGTAATACATTGCAATACTATAGGCCTACAAGAGTTATTTACTCTTAAATTAATAAAACTTTGAGTAATACAGCAGTATTTATCAACGAACCAGAACGCGACCTCAGGTTACGTGATTTGATTTTGACTTACTCTCCGTATCTCATGTTCATTTCAGTCACTCAATTCATCACTGCAAATAGCACGAACCCAGCACCTGCTCAAAAATTTTTCGAATGTTTCTACATCTACAAAAGTATATCAATTTATAATTTCATGACTGCCTTCCTGTATGACTGTGTCACATAGACCATTCTTTCGCCTAAGGGCGCGGTGCTAAGCACCTCTGATTTATCTAAACAAAAGTGAGCGGCCTCCGGCCTTACTTGATATATAGGTTAAAACTCATTAGTAGTTGACACCTTGGACCGAAAGTACCATCTTGATCTTGATCTTGAATATTTTTAATTAGACATTTATTATAGACCAAGTATTAAAATTCACAATTCAGTAGGGATCTATAATATCTCACAGTGAAACGTAATAGTATAAAAAAAATATAAATGCTTCTTAAAAATTACATAGGAACACCTTTATTTAAGAGACTAACCTAACAGTGAAGAAACTGAAAGAAATTGATTAATGTAGTCTGTAAAATTCATTAGTGTATTTTATTTTAGTTGCAAGTTGTTTGCAAACAATGAGTCTCGTATTTTAAAGATTGACAGCATGTATCTTAGCATGAAACAAGTATGGAACATAATAAATGGTTAATCTTGCTGTGTATGGTGCTATTAAAAATATTTTTCATTTTTTTAAATTCTTAAAATCCATGTTTTTGAAGTTTTCGTAGAAAAAATTCATGAAATCAGATAATTAAACGCATATACTCTTTCTTTTAATTTTATATTTAAAATATTGAATATTCTTTACCAAGCTCATTCCTGTAGGGTATCCAGTTAATGCCTCGCACGTTAGCTGCAAAATTTAGGAGCGCTAAATTCAGTGGGCATCTTGTAAAGTAGGGGTTGCGAACTCTATACCCGCGGGCACCATGGCGCCCGCCGATCGTTTAACGTGTGACCAGCCACTGTGGGATCACAATAAAAATGTTTTAATTTTCAATAAAATTTGGTGTGAAAGTTTTCCCACTCTTAATGAAATAGAAATTGCTTCCAACACAGATACCAGAACAAAGCGAAATGCATCCATTCTCCTTTTTTTATGTGCATGTAGTATTAACTATAAATTCACCTTGAAAAGGTGAATGGTGCCCGTCGTCCATAATAGATATTCTAGAATGTGCTTTAGGGACAAAAAGGTTGGGGACCCCTACTATAAAGTTACCTGTGTAAAGACAAATAAATTTTGTCCCCAAAAAAGACGGTTAAAAAGGTCTTTATTATCCAAAGACCAAAATAAATTATTCAATTATACATTTAAAATTATATAGGGGTGCATAAAAAGAAAGTGCACGCAGGCGCTCGACCTCCTAGGGACGGGCTTGTTCTTTTGCGGACTATTATCTCGGAAAATGCTATGATAGCACCACAGAGATATATTTTACAGCAAACGAATGTTGTTATATTTTCCATAGCTTCTAATAGATGGCAGCACATGACGAGATGTAGAAGTGTCTGAAATGCATTGTTGGTAGAAGATATATTGTCTAAACCAGGGGTCGGCAACCTGTTTGTCCTTAAGGGCGCAATACTAAATTTGAAAATCACTGAGGGCGCATATTTTACAGATAATCAACAGGTATAAATAGGCATTAAAAAAACAGATTTTTTTATAACTTTATTTTGTTGGTGTCATACATAATGATACATATCATTCAGTGTGAAACTTGGGTGTCCATATTTTCAGCTAATTTCTTATAATTGGGGATATATTTAGAGTTCCCGGTCCTTAAACAATTATCTAAATCTGAGTCATTAAGCTTTGTTCGGTATTTTGATTTCAAATATTTCATATTTGAGAACAAAGACTCATTGCAATTATATGTTGTTGCACAATATGAATAAATTTTTAGCGCACATTTCCTTAAAATAGGATACTTATTTTCATCGACTAAGTTCCAAAACATTTTATCATTACTATGCGCTTTTAAAATAATATCATTTTGCAAGTTTACTATTTCTAATTCTAGGTCTTCGATATTATGAAGCTCGAAATACACTGAAACTATTTCAAGGACATCATCTTTAGTAACATTGAATGGATTTATGAAAAATCTTAGAACGGGTTCTAATGCTGCAAAATCTTCAAATCTAGAAGAAAACTCTTCTATTAGCTTATCTATAATTTCTAAATATGATGTAGCAGTAAAATTTAAACTCTTAACAGTATATTTTATATTTGGGAAATGTGATAATGATTTTTTCAATAGATGGGATTTCAAGAACACTAACTTGCATTCGAATGCATTTACTACACTAATCATGTCAGCGATATGCTGATTTTTCCCTTGTATTTTTAAATTTAATTCATTCGACTTTGCTGTTATATCTGTCAGAAATCCGAGGTCGATTAGCCAATCCTTATTTTCTAATTGCTCGTAAAATTCGCCTCTTGATGCAATAAATTCCTTTATTTGTGGCAAAAGCATGATAAACCGCTCAAGTATTTTACCTCTGCTCAGCCACCTCACTTCAGTGTGTAAAAGAAGATCTGTGAACTGAACGTCCTCATCTTCTAAAAGTAATTTAAACAATCTGTGTTGCATAGCTCCCGATCTTATGGAATTAATAATTTTTGTTACTATCGTAAATACGTGTTGAAAACCGATTGTTTTTGCGCATAACATTTCCTGATGTATGAGGCAATGATAAGAAATAAATTTCGGGAATAAGGAATCCTGTCTTCATAAGGCAATAAATCCTTTTTTCTTGCCAGTCATCGCTGGTGCCCCGTCTGTTGTAATTGACGATAGCTTTTGTACAGGTAATTTTACATCTGTTATATACTTTTTAAAAGTAGAAAAGATATCTTATCCTCTGGTGCTTCCCTTTAATGGCAGAACTTTAAGGAATTCTTTTGTTGCAAAATCAGAAAATACCATCTTCACGCAAATTGCTAATTGTGATATATTTGTCACGTCTGCAGATTCATCCATCTGTAGCGAAAAGAAAATACAATTTTCCAAATCATTTGCAAATTCTCCGCAATTACTTCAATTCTTCTAGTAACAGTTCGTGCTAATAATTGCAACGTGTTTATAGCTGAAACTATTTCCTTTTTTATTTTTAAATTCTTCAAAAAGTGAATCAGCAGCTTCTAACATGGCTTCTTTCACTAATTCTCCATCTGTAAATGGTTTTTTATTCTTAACTAGCAAATGCGATATTTTATATGACGCGATCGTTGCTGCTTTATGTTGTTGCAGCGGTTTAGTAAAAAAACTTTGCTGGTTAGTTATTGAAGATTTTAAAGAAATAATTTTTTTCTTCTAATTTCAGAGTTCATTGGATAGTCACTATCAAAATTGGTATGAACGGTCTTAAAATGTCGTTCAATATTACTTTTCTTGGGAATCGTAACACTATTATTACACAACAAACAAATACACTTCCCTTTGTAATCAACGAAACAATATAGATGTTCCCGTTCATCGTTAAAATAATATGTTCTTTTTCTTTTACATTAATCCATGAAGGGTTTTGAAAGAAAAGAATTATTTCGGATTACTTGGTAGTTTTAAATGCACGGTCTGCGCGTGGTCTATTCGAAATACGATCACACACTAACAAAAAATACGTACCTGTTATTAGATACGCTCAAGGTTAGCAAACTGCTAAACTCAACGGACTATTGTCTAACCACGCTAGCGAGAGCAGTTTGGCTGAGGGCCAAGATGGGTCAGTTTAATTGAAGGGGTGTGTGGGTGAAAAGCGCGGTAGTTTTTCCCTCTCGAAGGTCGAAGGGGTGTGGGTGAAATCGAAGGTCACGGGACATTTAGGGCCCTATTCTCCTAGCGGGCGAGAAGATCTCGATACGAGAGTGACGTCACATATGACGCGCTTTTCGCACGGAGGGAAAATTTGCAATTCTCGAGCACCGATCGAAACCATTTCGTGCGACGTAGCGATCGCTTCGTTTACGGCTGGTGAGGTGCAACCGTTTGAAAGTCTTGCGATCGAAAAGAAATGGCGTCAGACGAATGTTTATTAAATGTACTACTTTTTACTGGTTTCCCACCTGTGGTAGGAGTAAGTTACTTATTTGAATTGTTGAAATTGCAGTCCAAAATTGTAAATAACTTAATCAGAAAGTTACTAATGTCCGATTTTTATAACTGCTGCTTTTATATTCTGCATGTGTCATGATTTCTGTTTTTATGATCAATTTCGTTATAGAAATATTTTTATGAATTTGTCTATGCTTTTCGAATAATTTTCTTATTTATATTTTTTATGTATCACTTGAAACATTCAAAGCACTTAATTCGAATTAACTTCTGAATTGTATAATAGTAAACAGAGAAGAGTATTATTTAGAAACGAAATACAATGATTATTGGGATTTTAGATTTTGATATTATTCTTGAAGACATCTGTTAATATTTGTTATAATTATAGTGCATAAAAATTAAAGTGAAATGGGATTGTAATTTTTTACCTATTGATGTAAAATACCCTGTTGCTTCTTATGAAGGATATGTTATGATGTTGTTCGAAAATAGAGTATTCTTTCCTCCATTTTATTTTATCAGTATATTATTATGCTATTTTAGAAGCATCATGTGAAAATATTGCAAGTTTGTCTTGTGACAGAATGCTACAGTTTATAAAAACAGTCAATACGTGTTACATTTTAATCTTTTTCAGATTCTGATTTTTGATACCACAAATGAGAACGTTATATTAATATATTTTTATGAGAATGTACTCAGAATTGTTACATCTGTGTAAAACTATAAACTCTGTATTGAGAATTTTCTGAAATAGGATTAGTTTGAATAACTCAGCTTTCATAATGCTATAAAAATATGTTTTTCCATAAATTGGAAATGAGATTTGTATAATGCTTATGTAATTTATTTTCTTAGTAAAGTAAATGATTTTAATTAAATTCCTCAACAATTTTATATTGTAGAATATTTCTTATTTCATATTAAGTAGATTATTATCATTTAGCTTAATAAGTTTCAAAACCCATTTGAAAGTTATCAAACATATGTATTTCTAAAATCCTGATAAACTTTATATTTCCTGTTATTGATAGCATTATATTTCCTTTATTCTTTAGATACGATCTTTTTATACGACATTAATATGTTACAGGTTTCTGATCATAATATGAAGATCCTGGCAATAACTACAAAATTTTCTTGTTGTATTCATGACGCGTTCATATGGAGACAGAGTGCAGTTAATAACTTCTTGGCACTGCAGGGTGGGACAAACTATTGGCTTATAGGTATGTATCCAAAATTTTATAATAAAATTATTTGAGGAAAGAAATAAGTACAATCATTTTGTCAAACATATTACTATTCTGAGAAATTAAATGAGCGTAAATAAGCATTTTTCAGGGACCAGGGGAAGAGAGCTGAATGTCAGCAATACTTCCTAAATTCTTGTAAAATAAGATTTTTCGGTACTTTTCTGTTATCAGAACTGGATTCAGAAGTATATGTGTGCATACATACATACATTCCTTAATCCAGTCCCAATAATAGAAGAGTACCAATTTTTCAATCTATAGCAAGTTTTGATTAATTTTTTCTGCATTTAGAATGTATTTGATATTATTTTTATGATATTATTCTTTCAGATTATGGGTAGATTATTTATATCGTGTTACAGTATTAATGTAATAGAAATAATAAATAAATGCAATTTTTTATGTGCTAATATTTTTATGCAATATATTATATACCAAGTCTTACATTATCAATATCAACATGTGAGTGATGCAGAAAGACTTGATATTTGTTAATAGTTAAAGTATGGTGTCAATTTTAGTTTAGTATTTACCCACATCTTTTTTTTTTCAGTAAATAATTGGTGGAATGTAAAAGAAATAGATTACTAAATTTTATTAAATATATAATGTACCTAATTTATATGCATTTGGATACACATGCAAGTTAAGAAATTGTGTATTCTCGATAAATGTAGATTTACTCGATAAATGTAGATTAGACAATTCTTTTATAGACTTCTATTACAGTGAGTTATCGTCCATGTATCAAATTGTTGTACTTAAAAATTATGCATTTTTACCTTGGGATTTATGAGTTTAAAATTACTTTGCATTGTAAAGGGGGACAGATTTTTTCTTCTTGAAATCTCATATTAGATTTCAAAACCTGTATGAGAAATTTTTATTTCCATGGATTAATTTTTTAATATTGCAGGTGATAAAAGGCTATCCATTGCAACCTTGAATCCAATGAAATCCTCTTCACATATGGAAGAAAATTATAACCAAAAACATGAAGTAGCAAGGAACTGTGTGAAAGGAAAGATGCAATGGTGTACTTAAATCAAGGTTTCGTTGCCTACATCATTACAAAGTGTTGACGTACAGCCCAGCTACTATAAAGGGGAGCAGACTCGTCAGCCATTCTATAGCCAACAAAGCACACTTGTCGTTATCTGTCATTGGATCAGCATTGTTTTGTTGACATGTTTGTTGATCGATTCCGACCTAATTTTGAGAAACATGGATGGACATGTTGCACCAAATTGCTCCTAGTCATTCTAAAACTAACTTAAGGATATTTTGTTTTCTGAAAAATGAAGGAAGATGAAGAAAATGGATAGTTAATTCTTGTCGAAATCAATGGATTCCGAACCCAGGAGCGTGTATTTGTGAGGTAAGTTCAGCTTCATATTTTTTCATAGAATGTTAGAAAAATTCCTCTGTATTTCTTCAAAGTGTGCATTTTCATTTAACTGTCACTTATTGATGATCAACTGATTTTTATAAATACAAAATCAATTGAGGTATGTGTACGTATTTGTGCAGTAAAATATTGCCAATTCTGTTTGTGATGTTGTTGTTCCTTTTATTATCATGAATAGTTTATACTGTTCGTAAAATTGTATTCTACATTTCCTGTAAACTTTATGTTGAGTTAGGAAAGTCATATGCCTTTCTTTATTTAATTTTACTGTACGATTGGTGATTTAAAGTAACATTCTATGTTTTGATTCTAATGTATTGTCGTCAAATCTATTAGTTCGCACTAGTGTTAAAAACTGGATAGTATGCTCTAAATTATAAATGATTTTGGTTTTTCTGTATAGTAAGATTAATATATTCTGTATTTTTTAGGCATTTTGAAGAAGCTGAATATTAATTTAAATATTTGACGAATCATTTTGATTCCATTATCATGCATGATCTAGTACTAAATCTTCATGTTGTATTTTTAACTATAGTTAACTTTAAATTTATTTTCAATGTGTGAACAGGAAATATGTTTTAAGTAGCTTTGCAAACTTAATTACATTTTCTTAATTTTGTTTTCATATAAAAATTAAAATTTATTAGAAAATTGCATTCTTAAAAGTGTGGTTAAATTCATTTAATACAGAAATTGTAATTAAATACTAATGTTTTAAATTTTATGCATGCTTTTGTTAAATTTGCAGGTACATTTTGAAAAAAATCAATTTGCTCATAAATTTGTCAGGGAAGATCTCATGGTCTGCTAAATCAAATTTACTTTTGAGTGACCTGAAATCTGAGGCACCAATAGTAAATCTGTTTTGGCATATTATTAAGAATTTTGAATGGGAAATTTATTGCTACTGTGAAAGATAGATCAACTGATGTTTACCTTACTAATCAATGTCTTATAATATTATAATGACTTGCAGGCTTTTTCATAATGTAATACTGCATATGTTTTACTCTTCTTTGTTATCAAATAAATAAAAAGAGTATATTCCTAATCAGATATTTCTTCTTTTGTAAGAGTGTTATGTATCATGATGTGATACTTGAGATTTGTTTTAGAGTATATAACAGTATTTTTTTTCTTTTTTAGATGTTACTAGAACCAGTGTATATTATTTATTTACTTATTGCTTTAAAACAAGTTTTATTTTGAGGCTCTTTTTTCTCTTCTTTCTGTATGCACATAAAACTTACTTGAGCTATATTTTTAACATATGAATAAGTCTGTTATGTTAGCTACTTTAATTGTGATGTGATACTTGGGATTTGTTTTAGAGTATATAACAGTATTTTTTTTAGATGTTACTAGAACCAATGTATATTATTTATTTACTTACTGCTTTAAAGCAAGTTTTATTTTGAGGCTCTTTTTTTTTCTCCTTTCTGTATGCACATAAAACTTACTTGAGGTATATTTTTAACATATGAATAAGTCTCTTATGTTATCTACTTTAATTAAAAAAGAACTAAACTAAAATGATAGACCTTGAAAACTTTTTATTGAGTTATTTTTTAAAGTATTTAAAAAAACTTTAACTTTTAAACTTTATCTTCTAATGCTTGCACTAATTTTTTTATTTCTTCAGTATTTAATATTTTCTTGTTTCTTCAATATGTTTTCATTTAACTTCTGCTTTTTCACATTTGCAGAGTCCAATAACATATTACTTGAAATTCTGCTTCTGTTTTATCCAAACACATGAATCATTCTGTTGAATACAAATAAATTCAGGGTCTCTAGAAATCAAGTAAACAAATCACAACAGAATTTTTAAGGTTGCCTTACGTAACCTCTGCTTTTTCACATTTGCAGAGTCCAATAACATATTACTTGAAATTCTGCTTCTGTTTTATCCAAACACATGAATCATTCTGTTGAATACAATTAAATTCAGGGTTCTCTAGAAATCAAGTAAACAAACCACAACAGAATTTTTAACGTTGCCTTACATGTAAAACTTGCCTTCAATTTAGGAATTCATAATTAAATTATATGTTTTTTTAGCCTGCTAATAATCCTTTAAGTTATGCATAAATTATTGGAATATATCTTCAGATTGTGTTGCAAGTTATTGCTGTTCATGAAAACTATAAATAATCGAATTTCCATTCTGAGATCTGTTTGAAACTATGTAGATATTTTCAACTAACCGAAAAGTATATAAACCTGACTAAATTTTTTTCAGATAAAAATTGATGTATGTATCAGGCAGATTCTTCACTTGAATGATAAACTGTAAAAAAATTAATTCATAAAACAAATTTTGTATATCTTGGATTAAAAAACTTAAAACTGCCTAAAGAACTTCAAATGAACAAAATTATACAAAATTACATTAATGAAAATAAATATGAATATGAGTAATCTAAATAATAACACATATATATGCATGTGTGTGATGTTTATAAATTACTAGTATCTTTCATAGTGCTTTTCAATGAAAGACACTAATGTCTAAAACTGACGAGAAATTATCCGAGAAGGAAAAACATACGTTGTTTACTGATCCGCTGTTACCATCTGTTTACAAAAAGAAAAATTAAAATTACGATTATTTTTCAAGAAGTCGTCTCATTGGTTGTTCTACTATCGTTTTACGTCAAAATATGGGCGGTGCGAAGGAGGAGCTTCTACCTCTTTCGATCGGCGAAAGCCTTAACGATTCGAACGGCAGAGGCGCTTGAGAATTCCAGTTTTCCATCAATCGTTCGTAGCAGTCGAACGAGAAGATGTCGCTTGCTACGTCACTCTCGTATCGAGATCTTTTCGCACGCTAGGAGAATACGGCCCTTAGTGTCTACCGGGCTACTGCACTCACCCCTACATAACTGATAGATGTGCCCACTTGCGCCCCAAACCGGATGTTTACATAGATCTGGAATACGTGGTCAGACAGTACTTGCTGTATATCGCCGTTTGACTAAGTAAATCGCTCTGGCTATCATACATTTACATTAGTCCAGCGAGGGCGCATTAAAAATCGATAGGGGGGGGGCCGTGGCGCCCACGGGCGCCGCGTTGCCTACCTCTGGTCTAAACTCTAGTCTCGCAAAAGTAGCAGAGTAAAGCAAACAGTACTTTTGTCAATTATTTCTAAATCGTGTATCGATGGTACGAAATACAGGTACAATTTCTCAAAATTAAAAATATAAAAACATTCTATATTGAAAGTTGAACTCTTCAAAAGACGGGAGGAGGATAATTTCCTCAGATATTCAATAATTCTGTGCATTTTTAATGCAGATTCCACTTCAATAAATTGTAATGCGGATTCCTTTTAAATATTATGCATAATTGTTTACTATTCTTGCCAACTACTAAAGAGATAAAAGTACAACTTAACAAATTCGTTGGATTTCTGTCGACTGCTATATACAGTTATATTTTTATTCGAAAGATACTCATGGCAAACGCATAGAGCTCTTAAACCAAAGAACAATATATATTCTTTGCTTAAATAAAAACATGTGCAGTTTATGATTAGCTAAAAGTTCTTTCTCCATACTTAACGCAAAGAACTTGAAAAAGAATTTTAATATTAAAACCTCCACTTCTTAAAAAAAAAAGTAGTCCTTCAGTGAAGAATTAAAATTACGAAGCCTTCACAAATAATAATCTCGTAAATTAAATTCCTCATAAATTATAACTTTACAACCACTTGCTGAACGTTTAGAGCGGATGTTCCCAAACTTCTGAATTAAATTTAGATTCTCACCTTGCAACTGCAAATTAACCTCATTAAATTTAGCAAACAAATCTGTAATAAGTAATGTCCGGGTTCCATTTTATTAAAATTCTTCTAAAATAGGATCTTTAGCATCCGGAAATTCTAAAACAGATTAAAAGGGGGGGGAGTCTCGTTAAACAGAAGTATTTGAGAGCCCAGCATACATCTGTGCAAGGGAGAAAGTAATGAAAGTTCACTTCATTTCCTTCACACTATTGTGAAAATAACCTAGAATTCAACGCGTTTCTCCACATTTTATTTACTGCGGTTAGGACGAATTGAAGCGATCGATGCAATCTGCCACTTAGATTTTTAGAAATTAGATGACGCAATGAATTGAAGGCATCCCAGGTACATTTTCTTTTAAATGACGTATAAAATCACGATAACGAGCAAACACGACAAATGCTCCATCTGCTGATGCTGACCTTATATTTGATAAAGGGATAATGACATGAAATAATCTCTCAAAACATTAAACACCTTTAATTTAAACTTATACTGTTAATGGCCATTGGTATAATATTTATGTACTAGTTATAACTCTTTAGTGCCAGCAGCAAAATCAAGATCCAAGATCCACTGAATACTGATTCGCCTTTAGTATCTGTTATCAAAGTTCTGTCGAAGAACACTTCTTCATAGATATCTTTGCGTACATATATTAATGTGTAATTAGTTAAGTTTATAAATAATATATTAATAATATATTAATATCTGTAAGGCCAACGTCTATAAGGACTTGTGCCATGTGCTAGCCACTTTCGGGTGGAAAGTATATTTGCGATTGTCTTGAGACCTGTATTTTTTCTTTGACACAAAATGTACCTTTTCTGGCAACAGTATAAATGTAAACACAGAGCTGAAACGAAAAAAAGAAGTGTATCGCTTCCGGAGCTTGCGCACTACAGAAATGTAAATTTATTCAAGTGGAATTCAACCTTCAAAAATGTCTGCGCGGTATAGAAGTTTCATGGCTGTAGTAGATAAGCGTGTGCCTGCTAAGTTACGACCACTATGGGTACATCCTGCTGGTGAGTTTCCGAAGTTTGAAAAGAGTTTTTATAAATCCGTGTTAATTAGTTATCTGTGTGAACTACTGCATAGTATGCTGTTGGATAAAATTAGGGAGTTGTAAGGAAGAAATGTGGGGAAAATAATAATTAATCTTAAAATATTTATTTTGAACGACGAAATTATTTAAATCTGAAATTAAAAATGTAATTTGTTAGCTACCGGAATTCATGTCTCTCATTTTTGGTGCAAAATTTTTGTGTTGAATTTCCTTGAGAAGAAAGTTGCATGTATATCCACATCGTCACATTGTTTTACGAAATTCTGGTACGATGAAAACTATATATATAAATAGCTTTCGGATATAGATACATAAATAAAATAAGGCCGAACCTGGTACAATGTTAAGGTACAGTTAATAAACTTGACTTTATAACCTGTAAAGACCTCTCTTATTGTCATTGATATGTCACTTGTATTCATATAATACATTTTATATCTGGACATCTTATCTCTCTCACTGGAGATATGAAAGGTGGTTAATGATGTTAGGGTAACGATGTTAATTGATCATAGCAATGTATGAAAAGATTGTGTGGTGAATGGAAGAGATGCATCCCTGGAAGACTTTCTAAGAGAAAATTCATGTTACGCATGAGGTTAATCTTTAATCCTCTGCAGCCAACCCTTTGCTAGGATATTAAACTGAAGTGAACTTATAGTATTTGTCTTATTCTGTTAGTAATTAAGGGCAAATTTTTTAAATATTGAATGCTTTAGAATAAAAAAATAAGTATGGAGGATTTTTTTGAGTTTATGTGGTGATTGCGGTATACAGATTCTAGTTCAGATAATTTTAAACACTTTTGGGATGGTGTTAAGGAATTCTATGTCCCACACTGGGAAGATACAGAAATTTCTAAATAAAGTAAGTTGATATTTCTTTTTCCACTGTGCAGATAAGAACACATGAATTTTCATTTTTATGTTATTTCCTTGTTTTATTTTGGTTTAAAATGCAGCTTTTTGAGATTATAATTTTTTTTTTATGTTTTAATTATGTTTTGGATGCTACTATTTTACTTGGGAGGGCAATGCATGCCACAAATAGGAATGATGCCAAAAATATCACCAATTTTCACAAGGGGTAGCCTGAAATATATTTTTCCGTTTTTGTTCTCAGTTTCCTAAGGATGAAAATCCTTGAATTTTCTCTGGATGATTTCAGTGTCAAATCATATCTGTAACTCACAACCCATAACCATCTTATTAAGAAAAATCATGATTTGAGTAGTCAGTGCAACAGTCTTTCCTTTTCAGGTTTGGCTCAACAGTCAAAGCATTCTGAGATGATCTTTTTTCTTGTTGCTGTCTATCCACTAAAATAATATGAACAATTGTTTTCAGTGCATTTTAATTCTTTAACAATCATTCTAACTATTGTTGCATCATGGACAATACTCAAGCAGTATTTTTAATAGATGCTTACAGTTGAAGGTTGTGCAGTCAGTCACATATTGTTGCTTCTTTTAGAAATATTTAACACACTTTATTAACGTTGACTTCTGCATCGAGGACTCATCATACACCTACAAACATTTTATGTATTTCAGTTCCATTCTTCCCAAATATGTTATGTACACTCATGTCCATAAATTAAGGATAATTTGGAGTCATGCGGAAATCGAACTCTAAAATAAATATATCACCTGTAAAATCATTACACACATCTTCAAGAATCATATGCAAATTTCAGGAAGTAACCGGATGACACCGATGGTACGTCACAAGGACAAGAGTGTAAGAGAGTGATATATAAGGGATACAGGCAAAGAAGTAAAATTGTTCGCAGGCGCTTTATAAGCATTTCAGTGCAATAACCGAATAGTTATGACACAAAGGACGCATTTGGATGATTTTTTACGTGGTAGAATTATCGGCCGTCTGGAATGTGGGCATACCCAACTGGAAGTATCAGACGAACTTGGAATTGCCCAGACTGTCATCTCCAGGCTTTGGCAACGATTCCAAGATGATGGTAATGTGACAGGTCGCCCCAGAGTTACAACGCCAAATGAGGACCAGTATTTGGCAGTTACTGCCAAAAGAAAAGGCGGAGCACAGCCTCAGACCTGTCTTGTCAGCTCTCTTCAGCCACTGGTACGACAATTTCAAGGCAGACCGTGTACAGACGCTTAGGGCAGATTGGTCTATATGCTCGTAGACCTGTCAGATGCGTTCCACTTACTGCAACTCACTGTCGCCTGCAGTTAGCCTGGAGTAGAGAGCATGCATTGTGGACACTGCAACAGAGGGCTTGTGTGATGTTTTCCGACGAGTCCAGGTTTAGCTTGCAGTCTGATTCTCGCCGGACTTTCATATGGTGAGCTCCAGGTACCCGTTACCCCCAAGAAAACATCATTGAACGACACCATTACGTGGTGCAGGAGTGCTATTTGGGGTGGTTCCAGAACTGACCTGCATGTTCAAATTGGAACCATGACAAGCCAAATCTATCGGGCCGTCATTCTGGAACAACATGTACGTCTGTTTCGGGGCGCCATGGGTGCACAATTTGTGTTTATGGATGACAACGCCCGTCCTCAACGTGCAAACATTGTAAGCGAATGCCTTCAATCGGAGGATATCACCCGTATGGACTGGCCAGCATTCTCACTGGACTTGAATCCAGTAGAGCACGTGTGGGATATGCTTGGCCGACGAGTTGCAGCCCGTCAACCTCCTCCTACGTGTCTACCGGAACTTCGGAGAGCATTGCTTTTTGAGTGGTGTAATATCCCCCAAGATCAGATCAATAATTTGATACTCAGCATGCCTAGATGTTGTATGGACTGTATTGCATCGTCTGGGAGACATACAATGTATTAACAATCATACCAACCATGTAATATTGGTTTTTTGTAAATTGCTCCAGGGAGAAAAAATCACTAATTTTTTTAATAATATCAAACATATAGCATCTTTTTTTGCTCTTTACCTTTTGTTTAATAAATAAGCTTTACAAATAAGTCAAATTTGTTTTGCTTTCAACTCTTCCTTTGCCTGATTTTGCATTATCCTTAATTTATGAACATGAGTGTATTTCAGTTCTATTCTTCCCAGATATATCTGAATTTGATATATTTTACATTAATTCATTGCTGTAATAGTGTTAATTTTACATTAATTCATTGTTGTAATGTTAATCTAATTGTTGTGTTAGCACATTGCTTTCTATCTTGACTACCTGAAATAAAACATTTGTACAAAGTAATAGTTACCTGCATTCAGAGTGAGGATAAGGGTGAGGCACTTGCCTCAGGTGAATAATAGGAGTGTCAAATTAGCTGTGAAAATTCAGAAATTTATTTTAAAAAAGAAATTATGATTTTTAACTTTTGATTTTGGAATGTATCAAATAATATCAAAAGAATTTTGTCTTATAAACAATGCAGCTGAATGGAGAGGAGGAGAAAAATTAATAGTATTAATTTATTCTCTAAAGAGTTGAGCTTGCACAGTAGTGTATGTATATATCTAATGTAAGTTTAATCTATACAACTCATCTTTGAAATGAATTGTATAGATTAAACTTTCATAGAAAGTATCATACTGCTGACATTACTAGTTTTTGCTGTCTCTTATTAATTTGAACTAAGCTCTTACTGCTTCTACTTTGTCATAACAAGGTTCCAAAATTCTCCTAAATGAGGTGATGTAATTGCTGAGTTTTACAGTTCCATAAATGCCTTTTGGAATAGCATTTAAAGAATAAACAAGAGTGATTGAAACTTGAACATGTGCACCTAGAACATGAAACTTGAACATGTGCACCTTTGTTTTATTTTTCTTTTATTTCATTTTTGTAAAACTTTATTAAATTTTGATAAACAAACTCAATGATCTGAAAGTGAGCATTGGCAACACTATTCAGAATACAACATTTTTATCTCCAGCATGTGAAGCTGTTGCCTTCAGAAAAATGTAAGATATTTATCTTTTGATTTTAATTAACAAACTCTGCTCTGTTAAATTAATGTGTTGCCCATTGTCGGGAATAAAATACTTTTATCCTCCAGATACGAACGTAAAGTCTAGGATACTTTCAAATTTAATAGGGAAGATTATTGAGTAATAAACTAAGAGATTTAAAAGCAATAAACACAGTTTCTTGAGAATATTTTTTTCCACTTTTTAATGTGATTGATTTTAAATAACCATGCATTAAAATCATGAGCTATTTAATTAGACATATTATGTTAGCTAGATTCATTAAAATCATTATATATTTTCCCTTTTTTATGCTTCTATTTTAGGCTCTGGCGGTGCTGTAGCAGGTTTTTAAAGAAATCGTGTAGCGAATATAAAAATATGTATGGCAACCTAAAATACCCTCACAGATTCTAAATATACACTGTCTTTAAATATTTTGTGGTTTTGCTGTTCAGTTGAATTTTGAGTGGCGTAAGTGCAAAGAATATGATATTTAATTAATAAAGTTAACACATAAAAAGTCAATAATAAAGGGACCAAAAAACCCTTTTTTTTTGTCAGCCATCTTACTAAGAACACTGACTATTGATATGATGAACTGAAGAAAAACTCAAAAAAAATATTAAAATATTTGCCAAAACTTAACAATGCATCAGTAATTCTGAATATACACTGCTATGCAAATTTTAAAAATTTTATGACTTTGGTTGTTGAACTGTATATAGCATAAATACAGCTAAAATTATGTTTAGTAATAAAGCTAAAAATTACCCCCAAAAAGGGGTGTTAGCTGGAACGAGTACAAGAGAGGACTGGTAAACTGCGAGCTGTGTGAGAGTATAAAAAGCCTTAACAAACCCTTTTTGAGTGACCATTAAAATCTGAAATCCTTCAGATTTTTTTCTTTTGTTTTCTAATGATGGAGGTGCATGAATTAGAATTTTTTTCTTGTATTCATATTTTGTTTACATGGAAACTGTACAGATAGTTTCATTTGTAGTTATTTCTGAAGCAGAAATGTTCCCTCCTCATCAGTGGGAAAATTGTGTTCTCATATTTGAATCATGCCTCCGTGGTGCAACGGTAGCACACTTAGCACATATTCATTTAACGGTAGCACACTCAGCACATATTCATTTAACGGTAGCACACTCAGCACATATTCATTTAACGGTAGCACACTCAGCACATATTCAAGAGGTCAGAGTCCTGACAAGGGTATTGCACATTTTTTATGTCCCCTGTTTCAAAAAACCTAATGACTCTACAACATAATGCAAAAGGATTAAACAAATTCTCTCATTATTTTATCCTATTTCATTGTCAACTCACATGTAAATATATAAGATATAAATTTTTTTAGTTATTTTATTGTTTATAGTGAAACAGTAAAATACATTTTTTTAATTTTAAAGAAATATAGAAGGAGTTTTAAAATTTATGTATTTTGTTGAAGATTGAAGAAGTCTTATGGCAGATTCTGATGTAATTAATTGATTCCAACATAAAAAAAATCTTATAAAAAATTTTGCTATGCTGATTCTAATACGATCTATATAAAAATATATTTAAAACATAAAAAGATATTTTTAAGCAAAAGATTTTTTTATAATTTTCCTGTGGAGGTCCTAATCCTTTAGAATCTCGAATAAAGTCGCATCCGAAGGTAGTAGTACAAGTAAACATTGGATAATATGGAAAACATTGAAAGTAACATAAAAATGAAAAATATTTTTAAAAAGTTATATTGATCTCACAAATTCAACGCTTCAAACAGAACGTATCAAGGGAAAAGTGTTTTGAAGCCTTGTACCAAGTTAATCAATGAGTTTCGAATATAGGTTTCATTCCTCTGAGACATTGGAGATTAATGTGTGAAAAATTTGAAATATATTCTCTATTTGGAGTCCATCATTTAGAGTCTCTCAAATGCTCAGATCTCTTTCCTACCCATATTCGCAACTCTTAAGAGGAATATAAATTCTTACAAACATAGAAACTCAAAAACCAAAAAAGATGCAAAATTCAGTTAAATATCATTTATTCTTAAATGATGAATTTCTTAATACATGATTGTAGAAGACTAGGGTTGCTCAATTCTCCCCATAATTTGAAATATGCAGTTACATTTTATTTAATAGCGAATAACCAGCAGAGGCTGAGCGACAAGTTGTCAGCAAGTAGGCGAAAGAGAGAGAGAGAGAGACTATGCAGTTATTAGCTATTTATATAAGATAGGTGCACAAAGTACAGCTAATCTGTGATTCGGTTAATTTTGGGTTTTAGTTTCATTTTTCAAGCAGCATTATGTAATTTGGAATGATTTCAAATCTGGGAGAAAGGATGAATTTAGGGGAAGAGCACCAAATTTAGCATGTTAATTTTGAGGCTGTCAATTATTTTTTAAAGCAGCTATCATATTTTGTTATATCTCTCCCTTCAAAGGAATTCCCCTCCCTTCATATTTCTCTCCCCTTCAAAAGAAAGGTCCGGAGAGCAGGTGGCAGAAAAGGATTAGCGAAGCAAAAGAGTTTTTAGTATATGGAGAAAGACATGAAGAAGCATCAAGGACATAGCTGTTTGGTTTGCCTATGTCCCATCATTATTCATGACCTTTCTCATATATAGATTATGTAAAACTTAAACAACTCATTTACAATTATTGCAATAACAATATAATTTTTAAATAAACTAATAAGTTAAGACAAATATTATTTTAAAAGTCCGTTAGTCCTTTTTGAAAAAGTGTCCAATGTCTTTTTTGAATGTTGAACAAAATGCTTGTAAAATATATTAACTACAATAATTTCACCAGGTAAATGTTCAAAGTTCACTAAAAATCTTTCAAAGTAAATGTTTACATGTTTTTTATAAAGTAAATATTCACTGAAAATCTGCCAAATTTCTGTTGATGAACACATTTCCATTGTACTATACATATATTGAACTGGCAACTTTTATATACTTTCATATTCAGTAAAATATAACTTCCATATTTAGTGAAATATAATTTCCATATTTAGTTATATTCATTGAAATGAACTTTCATATTCAGTGAAATATAATATTAAATTCTACAATTAATTAAATAAATTCTTCCTATCGTAGATACACATACTTAATACAACAAAAATTCAATATAAAAACATAATAATATGATGCAATACTACATAATACACACTTTGTCGATTCATTTGGCATGCCCTCTCCAACAAAACCAGCATACCATCTTGCTGATGGTTGGGGGGTGTCTAAGTACAATAGGTCAAAAAACCTCTGTTAAGGTACCTAGTTTTGGCATTGTACAATTGCCAGCGTTTTCTTTTTTCTTTTTTTTTTTTTTTTCAAAAATGTTTCATATTACTCAATAAAAATACATTATACAAAATTAAGACTGAAATTTAAGACAAATAACTTGTATAATCAAGTTAATCTTTTTAAATTTTGCAAAAATATAATTAAATTTTACCCAATAATAAGAAGCAAAGGAAAAATTTTGTTTTAAAATTCGTCATAATTGGGAATTTTTTTTTAATTACTATAATTTATTTTTTAGAGTCTTCATAATTATATTTTTATAGAAGGCATTTTAAAACCAAAAAATTTTCTATACATCATTCATAAACACAACAAATTTCAAACCTTTCACTATTATTAAGACATTTAAAATTTACTTATTCTTTAGTAAACCTGAAGACCCCACAACTTTCTCTAAATACTAACATATCCATCATATTGGTTTGTCATTTGAGCAAACTGGTGTTTATTCTTCACCAGTGGCTGAATTGGCAGATTAGCAGTTACTGTAGAATTGGCCTCTGTTCCTTGGATAGAGGCAACTGGCCTTTATCAGATTGCTGTATCACTCCATTATAAAAATTAGAAACACACTCTATTTTATGAAAGAATAAAAATACTTAGATTAAAAAAGTGTTTTTTTGTAAGGTGAGAGCCTTCAACATTTATCTTGAAAACATTAAAGAAATACCTACAATTTAAAATTTTCAAATAATAATCGCATTCTTAAAATACAGCAAAAATTCAAAATTATAAATTCAGAGAAATTTAAACAATAGTACAAAAATATTACTCATATTAGGAAACTTCCCTAAGTAGAACCTTAAATTCTTTTTATCAAATTCAATAATTTTTTTTTTCCAATTCAGAGATACAAAACTACTTTTTAAATAAATCATAAAATTTTTAAATTATTAACTCTAATCTTAAAATGATTTAAGCAAAATATTACCATCAATAAACCATAAAACTACACAATTACTTATAAATGCAAAGTTACTTATAGTGCAAAGTTATTTTAAAATGTAATTTACTCAATATATATAAAAATTTTGTAATTGTTAAGTCATTGATTTGTGAATCCGAAACTACATGACCAGAATGATCAATGCAATATTTTCAAATGAGAATGGATGAGTTCATAAGCATGCATAGTTATCATTTTTCATCGTATGGGAGAATGGAATAATAAAAAATGAACAGTGTTTATAATTAACACTGAACTGTAAAGTTTGTAAACATATTAGATTTTATTTACAAATTATCAATCATTTCCATGTTTTAAGCATCATTGAGCATTAAGTAAAGCAGCACTTCATACTTAAAACTCGTTGTTATTGAAAACATGGAATTGATAGGAGATCATGTGCTGGCCACATTAGAATATTTAAAAAATAGAATTGAAAAACCTCCTTAGGTTTCTTATTTATTTCTTATTTTTAGTTATTACAAAAGATAAAAATATAGATAATTTTTTGAATGAAAATATGTGAACTGTCATAAAGTAGTTGTTATTTGTATACTTTTTTAAGGCAAACTGAAGAGCAAATTAATTGCATCTTTTCATGAATTAATAACTTGTAATTGAAATAACTTAGCTGTAAAATGAAAGTATTTAGTAATAATAATGATACTATTCAATTGATATTATATATTAAGTAATGTAGAATCTACAGCTTATACATATAGCCTAAAATATAACAGTTGTTTTCTGTTATTGGAACCGGAATCAAGAATGTATGCATGTATGCACGAGTTATATATGTAGGTGCATATATGTGTGGGTGTATATACACACATACATAGAATATACATAAATACATGCATGCATACATACATACATTTCTGAATCCAGTTCCGATAACAGAAGAGTACCAATATAACAGAATTGTTGCCATTTAACAAAAGTTTATGAATCTGCTGAAAATTAATATTCTTTAGTAACCTAAAAGTTAAAAGTGTGTTCCCTAAAATTGAATCGATTTGATATCCTAAATTGTTTTATTAGTAAATGTAATTATGACTATACTAAAAGGAGAATATCTTTAAACTTTGTAAGAGAGTTGTTGAATAAGTGATTAGTTCTGACGTTCGAATAATCAAGGAAATATTTAATCTTGGCATCAAATCATCACTTTGACACAGTCATCATCATCTCTTGCAAATTTATTGACAAATAAAAAAAAATTTGGTAAAACAAAGTAATTCTTGCTGCTTTAAAGTGAAATAATTTTTTTGGGCATTTTTTTCCCTTTCATTTTGAAATGTTTGGTGTGTTGTCTCTTAATATTGTTTGAGTAAAATATTTTATATGTTTACTAATTACTTCAAATATTACATTTTTAGGACCCCAAACTGTGTTTTTCTGGGCTCCTGCTTTCAAATGGGTAAATTGTTTTTAGTTCGTTAAATTTGTTTCAAAGTTCTGAAAGCGAAATGTTTTATGTTTTTCAAATTTTTCATATAAACGTTATTGAATATCATCTTTTTTAAATGGAAGAAGACAGATTTGCAAATGATAATGTATTTTTCAGCTTATAATTCTCTTATTTTTTATGTTTCAAAATAGTTTTTAATTAATAAAGAATTTAAGCAAATCTTGCATTAATATTTTAATATTCTATTCAAAAACATTTAAAGATAATGCCATGCAGTCATAATTACTTTTTTACCTTCCATGCAAGCATCTTTTTCCATCAATGTATTTATATCTTGAAGGTTTGAGAAATGTCTGTATAAATAAAAAAGTACTTGTGGGTTATTGAAAATCAGAAACTGCATTTGGCATCAAACTGACAATGACCTGCCAATAAATATTTGATTTTTCTACATTCAAATCTTGTCTTTAATCTTTTATATGTAGCTGAAAAACAACCATTTTCTATCAGATATTTACAATAGAATGGATAGCATGTGATATTAGGAACCTAAAGGTGATGAGTTTGAAGCCCAGTGCAATAGATGAACTGTATCTTGCTTGAGGATTTCTTTTTTCCTTCCTTTTCCCTTATTTGTGTTATAGATAAAAGCTTGACAGTATCTATTAGAAATAAAAAGAACAAGTAAGCAAGACTTCTGCCATAGTTATTTTGTAGTAACTAATACTGAGATCACAACCTGAATATGTACTATAGCTTTCACTTCCAAATGGGCCTGTATCAAGGAAAAGTCATTCATGTATGCCAATAAAAACATGATTAACATAATGTTGTGACATTTGCCGTAAGTTATCACAATGATTGCAAAATGCAATAGTTTGTATGAAATGATAAGCCTTACATGCTTTCCCATTGACCATAAATTTAGTGTACATAGATGCTGGAAAATACAATGTTGGGTAATATTTAATCCGGCAGCCAATTTTGGTTGTACTAGGGTTAGGATTACCATCAATAAAACTTCCAGTTTTCCATCTTGAAATTTTTTTTTTCATTCTGTTTATCATGTGCGTTAAAATCATTAAACTGTGTAAACCACTTGTATTCAGTGGAGCATGTTCACCATTAATTTTTAGCAGTAAATGGTGCATTTCTGCTGCAGTTTTCTTTGCAGTAAAATAGTGAAATAAAATTTATTGCAGATTTAAAAAAACTAATATTTTTAATGATGCAAAGATAATTATTGTTTATGTTTTAAACATATGTCATATACTAATTATAGAAACAATGCCCAGCTTAATACACTATTGGATCGATCAGTTTTCCCAAATTCAGTTGCATGCAAGCGCTATTATTAATGACATCTGTTGGATAAGGGTGGAATTAGATCTATACACATTACAGTTTAGTGTTTGAATGTCTACTTTTGTGTTAAAATTCACAACAGGATTTTCATTTATAGATATGAGGGCAGTTATGTTTCATGAAATAGTTGAATGAAAAATATACCCCAGAGTGCTATTATGAGCTAAATAATTGTTTAAGTGTATATTATTTTTATGCTGTGTATAAAAAATAATAGTAACATTTTCAATATAAATTTGGCATTTAAAAGTTAATGTTCTTCTTGATTAACTGGTAAAAGACACAGTTTGGTAATAGGATGTTTAATGTCCCCGTGCACAGTTTTTAGTCTTACCACTCGGACATTATTGTCTTTTTCAGGAAACACTTCTATTACTCGCCCGAGTTTCCAACGTAATGAAGGCATGTTATCTTCTTTAATTAGAACCAATTCATTTAGACGAATATTTCTGCTGGGTTGTCTCCATTTGCTGTGCTGCTGTAGTTAGCACAGGTACTCTTTAGACCACCGTTTCCAAAACCCTTGGAACATCTGCTGTGTTAGCTGCCATCTCTGCAATGGAGATACTCGCATTTCGGTTAAGTCTTGTTCAGGAATAGCTGTTAAAGGAGTCCCTATAAGAAAGTGTCCAGGAGTCAGAGCTGTCAAATCATTGGGATCACTGGAGACCGGTGTTATTGGCCTCGAATTTAAACATGCTTCAATTTGTGCAATTAGAGTTAGGAACTCTTCATAAGTCAAAATTTGAGTTCCAACACATTTCTTTAGATGCAGCTTCAGAGATCTTATGGCTGCTTCCCATATCCCACCATGATGTGGAGCAGTTGCCGGGTTGAATATCCACCTTATGTTTTCATTCGATAACCACCTTTGAAATTCCGAGTTTGAGTGGATAGATGAAACTGCTTCCTTGAGGATTTTATTTGAACCTATAAAATTAGTTCCACAATCACTTCTTATTTCTTGAGGTTTTCCTCTCCTCGAAGCAAATCGTTTTAGAGCAGCTAAGAATGCTTCACTTGATAAGTCGCTAACAATCTCTAAATGTATAGCCTTTGTAGCTAAACAAATAAAAATGCAGACATAATGTTTAATTGGTCTTATACCTCTTCCCTTTTTAATTTTCACAGCAAATGGGCCGGCATAATCAACGCCAACCTTCGAAAAGGTTCTACTTGTAATCACTCTACTCGCAGGTAGTTCTCCCATTAACTGTGTAGATGTTGCTGCTCGCACTCTGCAACATTTTATGCATTTCCAAATGCATTTTTTGATTTCACTCTTTGCACTTATTATCCAGTATTTCTGTCGTATTGCGGATAACAATAAGTGCAGTCCTCCATGTAAATGGTTTTCGTGATAATGTTGTATTAATAATTTAGTAAAGTGATTATTATTTGGCAATATAATGGGATGTTTACTTTCTCTGGTAATTTCTGCGTTTGTTAATCTACCCCCTACTCTTAAAATTTCGTTTTCATCTAGAAATGGATTAAGTGAAATGATTTTGCTCTTAGTTTGAATCGGTTGTCCTGTCTTTAAGGCCTTGATTTCTTCTGAAAATCCATTAAGTTGAACATTTCTTATAATAAACTCTGAAGCCTTCCTTAATTCACAGGCAGTAAGTACACCAGATGTCCTTTCATGTGCCGAATTACGAATCGCAGAACGTATGCCATTATTCCCAGAACTTTGTTAAAATTCCCATACAATTCGAGCTTCAGTAACGGTTCTGTAGATTCCACAAGTGTTTTCAAAGTAACACATTTTCGTTCTTCACTAACGTTTCGAATGTCAGCTCCGGTATTCATTTCAGTTATGTGACATCGAATATCTACCTCTGAAAGCCAAGGTGGCCCAGAAAACCAAACACTATCATTAATTAGAGTTTCAGCATTCATTCCCCTAGTGAGTTTATCAGCAGGGTTGGTTTTTCCACTGCAAAAATGCCAGTTGTTTAAATTAGTTTTCTCCTTGATTTCTATCACACGATTTCGAACAAATTGTTTCCACTCGTTGGCAGATCCCTTGATCCAGTGAATGCAAATTTGGGAATCAGTCCAGTAAAATATATTTCCCTTATCCAACTGCGGAATTATCGATTGCAAATACGAACCTAATCTTGCAGATATTAATGTTCCCACAAGTTCAAGCCTAGGGAGTGTTACCCTTTTTAATGGAGCTAAACGGTATTTTGACATTATGAAACTTGTTTTACATTTATTTTTATTCTCAAATCTAAAATATGCTACAGCGCCATAACACTTGGGACTGGCATCGGAGAATATGTGAACTTCTAAAAACTTCCAACACATATCATTGAAGTACTGTCTGGGAATTTCGAAAAACTTTATTTTTTCAACTTCTTTTAACCATTCCTGAAATATGAATTCTGTATAAAGGGGATTCTCGTCCCATTGAATACCCTTTTCCCACATAGTTTGCATTAAAAGCTTAATTCGAACCGTAAATGGATTCGTTATCCCTAAGGGATCAAACAGCATACCACATGCTGCTAAAATGATACGTTTAGTTAGTTTAAGTGTTTGTAACTTCTGAAATTGAGATACATCTATTTTCAAATTATCATTGACATTGTCCCAGATAAGGCCTAAAACTTTCAACGGTATCAAAGAGTCTTCAGATGTCTCACGACAGTCAACTTCATTACATTTCCATAGTTCATTCAACTCAGGTGAGTTTGAAACCCATCTACGTAAATTCATGCTGGCCTCGCTTAGAATGAAAATCATGTCCTTGCTTAAATGTAAGGCCTTTTCTACATTAACTGTCCCAGAAATTAAATCATCCACGTAAAGCTCTTTTAACATACTGCATGCCTCTTCGTAGGCATCTTCATACTTTTTTAAATGCATTCTTATAGTAGCTGTTAATAAATAAGGCGAACACTTGACCCCGAAAGGGACTCGATTGTGCTGGAGAACTTGCAAGTTGGAATTACGGCGATCGAGATTTGACCCTTCTTCATTTATCCACAAAAACTTTAAAAAATCCCTATCTTCCTTAGCTATGCCTACCTCTAAAAATGCGCGCTGAATGTCAGCGCAAAACGCGATTGAATGTACCCTGAATTTAATGATAATCTTCAGTAAGTCGGGATTTAAATTAGGTCCACTTTCTAAACAATCGTTAAGTGATAAATTTCCCTTACTTTTAGAAGAAGCGTCAAAAACTATT